>LRSR01011304.1:0-13619 GCA_001579985.1 Hypsibius dujardini
ATCAATCAATCAAAGCCTGCAAATCAATACAGCTGCATAGCAGCCCAATTCATCGATCAATCAAGCGCTGGAAACCTAAATAGAGTGCTTAAAACAAGACGCTACAGGATTGGAATCGATGCTATGTACATCGATAAAAAGCTCGACAATTGCAAGCAGATTCCAGTTTTTCCTTCGCTATGAATTCACCTGCTTATACAGCATGCTGCAAGGACGAATATACGCAGATTCAGTGCAAGGAGCAATGGAAATGTCGGAGACGTCCAGAATTCGATGACGGATTTCCGGATTAGCGCTGTACTCCTCCGTCAGATGCGCTGGATTCCGGTGAGTCCCCGTCGATTTCGGCAATCTTTCCCCATTATTCGTACACGATTCGTCCATTCTGCTGAGCCGAAATTATTATTCTTCACGGCTTCTTCCGGTGCTGCTGCACCCAAAAAGTTGAAACCTTCACCCGATCACCGACCGCCCCAGCTGGAGTGAATTTTTATAGTCTAGAGCCCGCCGCAATAAAACTTAGAACGTGTGGTGCGATAATAAATAGCAGAGACATCTCCACGCGTTCTGTTACAAACTCTGCATTGGAATGGAATCAGCTGTTTGTGTTTTAATATACACGCGTGGCAGATATCTCGCACCGCCGAGTGAAGCCATTATACTCGTTCACTCGTTAACTACATGGTTGTATGCCCTATGCAGTCCGAGTTGAAGTGCTTAACTCGGTTAGCGCAGCATATTTTCCACGTGTGTACATGTCGACGACGGAACGGCAAAACAGCGGAGTTCTGTTTTTTGCGGCCGTTCCGTCATTTTTTTCGCGTGAATTAAAACATTTTTGTTGATGTTTTTTTTTGTGCTAGAAAAGAATGATAATACATCAACCCCTTTGAATCTCCAGAGTGACATCTCTCATTGCAAATTCTGTGGGATCATGTCGGCCGACAACTCGGGTATTTTGGAAGAGAGAAATGGCACTGACGAGAGAGAGCTTCCTCCCGCGGCTGCGTCGGTCAGTTGATTGATTGATCCGTTGACCGATTGATCGGACGGTGATCGCTTGATTGCTCGATTCTAGGAACCTGTGGTGGTCGCGGCGGTAGAAGACGGTGAGGCGCAACAAGAGAACGCTCCCCAAAAAGACATCATCGTTCCGGTCGCCACGAAAAACTTGCACTTGAACCAGAAGTTTCTACAGGACCTCAGTAGCCTTCCATGCGACGTGAGTAGCAGATTACTTTGATTCTTTGATTGATTGATTGATTGATTGATTGATTGATTGATTGATTGATTGATTGATTGATTGATTGATTGATTGGGATTGCTTGCTGAATGAGGGAGAGTGAGAGAAAATTGCGTGACTGATTTCTTCCGCTGGCTTTGTTTCAGGGTACAACGTCAATTCCCATTAAGATTGCGGTGCCGATGTTGTCCGCTGATGGTAAGTTCTTGGATATTTCCAATATTATTTTGGTTTTTACGATTGATCGGCTGAGTGAATGTGGCATAACTACCTGAAGGATTGATCACTTGAATCATGTATGAGGGAAGGGCTCTGGAATGGGCCACTTGATTTTCCGTACCCTGGAATGGACCACCGGGCGGCAGGGGGCGCTCTGTCCCAAATTAATGGAAAACAGATGAGTCACCGCATGGTCAGCGACCTCTATAGTGAGCTTTCTCCAACCGTCCAATCGTTTTAAAGATGTTCCCACAACTTTTTTCTATATCTGATACCCGTTCCACCGGGTTATCGATTATTCTCTGTCGTTTAAGACCTTGATGATAGCCAAAACCTGTGTGGAAGTTGTGATTTCAGGGTGGCCTATTCCAGGGTACGGGAAAATCAAGTGGCCCATTCCAGGATCCCCTTCCTCATACTCTGTCGTTGATCGATTATATGCATTGATTGGTTGATCGATCATATTCATTGATTGGTTGATCGATCCTATACATTGATTGGTTGATCGATCTTATGCATTGATTGGTTGATCGATCATATGCATTGATTGGTTGATCGATCCTATACATTGATTGGTTGATCGATCATATGCATTGATTGGTCGATCGATCCTATGCATTGATTGGTTCATCGATCTTATGAATTGATTGGTCGATCGATCATATGCATTGATTGGTTCATCGATCTTATGCATTGATTGGTTGATCGGATACTTTTTCGTACCGGTGTGAAATACCTCAAGTCTTGGTCGATTGTCAAAGCTCACGTGCAGTTTCTGTCTCTTGTAGACCTATTCAAGTATTCCGAGACAACTGGAGCGGAGATACTGATGTCGTAGTCCAGGTAGCCTTCAATTTTTACTCTTTAGCAAAATTACAGCTGATTTTACTTTTCGCGTTACTCGCGCAGTTCCTCTGAGATCTTTTGTTTCAGTTGTCTAGCCATATCCTGATTTAGTACTTTGTTTTTTTGTACGAATCCGATCCACAGAGCGCGCTATACAACGAAATTAACGGCGCCAGATGAAAGGTTCCACCAAAAATCAATTCAACACATCAATCAAGCGCCCATTTGCACACAAATATAAACCGTCGACATAAACAATTCAATACATCAATCAAGCGCTCACTTATACACAAATATAAACCGTCGACATAAACAATTCAATACATCAATCAAGCACCCACTTGTACACAAATATAAACCGTCGATATAAACATCTGCATAAAGCATCACACGCCCGTTTTCGGTGGTAAAATTGCCGGCTCAATGCCCCGGTAGATTGAGGTATCGTACGTTCCGGGCGTGTTGGCCGCTCGGATGGTCTTCTGCGTTTTCACAGCGTCGTAGCGGCGAGCGTCCACAGACTTCCGCACCGCAAGGAAGGAGGCCAGACCGATCGCGATGATGACGGCCCAGCCACTGAAGACTCTGGCAACGTTAGACTTTCGAGCCATCCCTTGCACCGAGAAACAGAACAGCGTGCCACGCTGACAAAACTGGAGAATTTTCTCAGTTCAAAATAAAGTGCACACGTGGCAAAAACCTTGCGCTGACCGAATTAAGCACTTTAACTCGCGGCTGTGTACAGTTAATGCGTTGGACGAGTGTAATGGCTTGACTCGGTCAGTGCAAGGTTTTTGCCACGTGAACAGTAACTTCCGGTGTAATGTTTCCGAGTTGCTGCCGCCTAGAAAATAAATGTCGGTGCAGTGCCACATCAAATGTATCCAGCTAATGCAGAATAGATAAATGCTTGAAAGCGGATGAGATCAGGAAAGTGGAGGAGAAAAATCCGGAGCAGAGAGATGCGTCGTTTCTTGGAGTCAAAAATCGATCAATCAAGCAATACGAACGATCTGCAATGACGTCATGAAACTGCAACGGACGGAAACAGCGGAGCGGAACGAGTGGGTGTGGTCTTCCAGTTTGCTTATTACAGTATTCCCCCGATCTCAAGGGACAGTTAAGCTCCACCCCCTTCAGTCATCGGTTGACTGTTCCATCGGATTCACTGTGTCGTGATTGGTTGAAATTTAAGCGCAGCTTGGCACCGATTGATTGATTGATTACGCGGGATTTCTTGACGCACACTTTGAATCAGTTGATTGATTGATTGTAGGTAAACAATAGCAAACGGTCATGAACAGATAAGATCCGGGGTGGATCAAATTGACTGGTAGGGCAAAAAAGTGTCCCTTGAGATCGGGGGAATACGGTAGCCGGACCGGACAAAAATATGGTCTTTTAATACAATTACAAAGCGTCTGAGTGCCAAAATTCGTCACAATTAAAGGTGTAATTTATAGATTTTTTTTTATTAAAAGATTTCGATTTCATTAGACTTGAAGGAGCCAATTAGCGGTGTTACACGCGTGGCAAAACCCTTGCGCTAACCGAATCAAGCACTTTAACTCGACGGCTGTGCATAACAGCCATGCAACGAGTGTAATGGCGTAACTCGGTTAGCGCAAGGTTTTTGCCACGTGTGTTAAATGTTTCAGTTGATGTTGTTTAATTTGGTTTTTTATAAATCACATGCAAATGGCTCCCCCGAACCCATAAGCGACTCTATAATTTCACCTGTGGTTGCAGTAGCAGAATGATTGACCATTGTCCACCACGTCTCCTTATGTGCTGTATTGGACACCAGGAAGAAGCGCGGTACTCAAAAACTGTGCTCGGCACGATACTTGTAACTCTCACATGGTATCCGTGTTTTTTTTCGCAGCTCGGGGTCAAGAGGATTTAGCATAGGATCATGTCAGTGCAAGAGGAAACTTGTAATTGCGGTTCAAGTGCTTCTTGCTTGTTTTCAACACTCTCTTACAGTTTTCAAGACATTCCCATGGCTCAGTTGTCTGTCCGATTCGCTATAGCATGAAGGTTTGCTATACTTGTAGTCGCACTTTGCACTGCACAGTGCATATATATATCAAGGATGATGTCTGCAATTAACTGTCTGGCTGTCTGTCTGTCTGTCTGTCTGTCTGTCTGTCGGTCTGTCTGTCTGTCTGTCTGTCTGTCTGTCTGTTTATCTGTCTGTCTGCTTACTTGCCTATCCCTGTGCCTACCTGCCTGCCTGCCTGCCTGCCTGCCTGTCTGCCTGTTTGCCTGCCTGTCTGCCTGTCGGTCTGCCTGTCGGTCTGTCGGTCTGTCTGCCTGTCTGTCCTCTAGTGGGGGGTTTCTTAGTTAGGCAGTGGCCTGGAATTGTTCCTGTTGAAGTTTAAGCCAACTGTTTGGTTACTGAATTGTCGCCTACAGAAGGTTCTAGAGCACAGACGTTGATGCAAAGTCCAAATTGTTCTGGTCGAAGACCCCTTATACCTTCTATTAGCACAGTATATCAGCAAAGAGAGCGATGGAGGAAGGAACCTTGCGGCTTTACTGTCTGCTGCAACAGTTGTCACGACGAGACAATTGATCACAACGCTTTAAACATTTATCTGACGTTAACAATACCATCTCGCATTGGAGACCTGCCCGTCTCGCCAGCCATGCTTTAGACTTTGATCGTACATAGGAAAATGCGGGGCGTTGGTTTGAGCAGGTGTTGCGCTCGTCTTTAAATTTCTTATGGACGTTGGACTTTGCATAATACATTGTGGATGGTCCGACTGATCTCCGATTGCTGTAACGTCAATATGTTGCTGCAATACTAAGAAAACTGCGGTCCATCGATATCGGTTATTGCTAAAGTTCCTTATCCCCCTCCCCATAGTACAAGGAAGCAAGCTATGGAAATGATAAGGAATTAACTTAACTAACACGTTCGTTTAAGAGATACAATCACCGTATATTCGCTACATAGTTCTCCGATTAGCTTCTTTTTGCCTGCCTGCCTGCCTGTCTGTCTGTCTGCCTGTCTGTCTGTCTGTCTGTCTGTCTGTCTGTCTCTTTATCTGTCACTAGATCTTCGTATTGTACTGCCTTCCTTGTTTGTCTGCACGGGTTGCCATATGTCTTTTTCGGTGCTGCTGAATCATCAGAAGATCTGGAGCATAAAGAAGACAGACAGCTCACCGGTGACACAGTCATGCGAGGGTATACTTACTACTCTCTCTCCCTCTGGTTTAGATTCCAGAGCGACAGTGGGTCAGATTAATAAGTGGTCTGCGGGGAAATGTGCACTCCATCACCTGGTGTTGTTATTATTTTAAAATAATAAGAACGAGTTCTAGTGGAGCCCATGAGAAGACTTTACGACGACGCTGCTCACTCAGGCACAGCAGACCACGCTACTTGAAGCCAATCTCATATTCCCGCTCATCTCTGCTCTCTCGGTCAGCCGGACGGACCTTTAAAGCATTGAGGAGTGCTGCCAGAAGTTTTTCTTCCTGGGTGTATCCATCTCCTCCTCCTCCTCCTCTCATAAACTTCATGCGACATAATTTAAACTTAACATCTGCTCCGCTTTTTAATTACTGTCATCTGAAGCATGCAACTGTGTCCGCATCATCCCCTTTCTGCCTTCCTGTTCCCGCTGCCCCCCATTCCGGTCAAAACTGTCGGCCGTGATTGCCTTGACGCATCGCTTTCCGTGAAAGTTTAATCTGCACGAGGTATGGCATTATAATTCCCTCTCTTTCGATCGTAATTTACAGTCTTCGATACGCCTGTCCGATTGCGATTCTGAGCGGGTGAAAAAGTGAAGGTGCTTGGTGGGCTGACTTTTGAGCTGTGACCATCTGCCGCCTTTCTCGAACGTCTGAAATTACAACGTACGAGAGCCGTGGTAGGTGGCGGCTTTCGAGGGTCTGCCTATCTACCTGTCTGTCTGTCTGTCTGTCTGTCTGTCTGTCTGTCTGTGCTTGGTAATTCTGGCACTGCTTCGCAATACAAGAATGCAAGTAGGAGAGGTTAGGTTTCAGAATAAGTGCAATGAAAGTTTTGCAGCTTATGTGCGGACGGATCGCCGGGATTCGTCCGTGCGAATGGGCAGATGCAGTAGCAATGCTCCCTACTCCTTTGCATATTTGCCGTTCGTACGCGTGCCGTCCAAAAAGAATATGATTCATACATTCATGCACGATGACAATGAAAGTTCAAGCCAGCGTCCAGTCATCGTGGTAGCCGTTAAGACTTACCCGTAGCGCGGGTAGACTACCAATAGTAAACACGCTTTGCCGCGCATGTCTGTCTGTCTGTCTGTCTGTCCCCAAGTTGTTCTCCAATAATAATTTCCCAACAACACCACAACAGACACTTTATTTTCTCGCCGTGGTGCACATTACGTGGCTCCCGATTGCTGACTAACAGCATTACTTACAACCTTACTGTGACTTGGCCGGTTGTCTCGGTGCTTCTTGAAAACGTGAGCGCTTATTCATAAGAAGTGGTTGATGTTTGCCGCCGGGCGAGTCACCCTTTTTTTTAGCGGCTGATTGATCTTTCGTGCTAGGTTTCTTTAATCAGGTATCCCATTCCATTTGTGTCTGATCGTTTCAGCATTTTGTTTTTTTTTGCACGGATGCAAAAATTCCACGAATCGGAGCCGACCGTTGGATTTACAGCAAAACCATTACAGGCAAGTAAGCACTGATTAGACGGTGCAGGCATGATGTTAATTGAGATGTCCTAAAAATGGACAGACAATTTCGATGTCTGTCTGGAGTTCGACCGTGACTTACACAGACCGTTTGACGTCTGGTTACGGAGTACAGACAGACTTGCAAGCAGGCGAGGAACAGACAATCCAACAGGCAGGCAGGCAGACAAGCAGACAGACAGACAAACCGACTGGTAGACAGACAGACAGACAGGCAGACACACACACAGACAGGCAAACAGACAGACACATAGACAGACACACAGACACACAGACATATAGACCCACAGACACACAGGCAGACACACAGACACGTAGACAGACAGGCAGACAGGCATGTAGAGGACCTAGGCATGCGCTATACACTTTGAAGTTTACATTTACGGTGCCGTTATTTTCTGTTATTACTGTGTGTCGCGTTTCGCTAACACTACTGTAGCATATAGTGTTAGCTGGTCCGGCGCCCGGCGGCCTTTCCGGTGGGCTGAGATGACATGAATATGTGGGAAATTTCGATTTGTTTCCTTGAAGGACCTCTTGAAGGAAGGGGTGCGAAAAATAATACCGCATGAATGCGTGTGGTGTAAAATTTAATCTGCTTGATCGAGTTTGTCTTGCATTTTCACAGGAAGTAACCGCAGGAGCCAAGTAGTTTTGACAGAGTGAGATATCGACCCCAATCGCGTCTCCGCGCGCCCTAGCTCTCTTACAATTTCTTCCCTAATCGTCCAAACATACCCTCTTATATTGCTCGTCATGATCCCGCCATACAACCAATAATAAGTCTCCCCGGCTAACTTGTAAGATCAGAGATGATGAATGGCTTTCTCGAGATCGCGAACTGACATCGAGGACACTCCTTCGGTCTCCGGCACATCGAGACACCCTTGAGGAATGATCCCTCCTCATCCCGTTTCCACCGTCTGGCCGAATCCACACTGATCCTAGCAGCTTTTAGGAAGTTGCAAAATTAACTTTCACGTCGAGGTACAATATACCACTACGTCTTTAAGACAATAAAAAAGGGATAGACTTTGCAGACATACAGTACAGAAAGAAAGGCAGTTAAGAGGAATTGATTACAAACGCTGTCTGGCGGCGACACACAGACATTCAGACATGACAACACGAATCCAAGAACATTTATTACAGATCCAGACACACAGATCCAGACACATCCAGAAATGATTCAGACACATTCAGACATGATCCAGACACCCAGACATTCAGACACACTCAGACATGATCCAGACATCCAGACAACCCAGACAACCCAGACATGATCCAGACATCCAGACAACCCAGACAACCCAGAATGATCCAGACATCCAGACAACCCAGACAACCCAGACATGATCCAGACATCCAGACATTCAGACATGATTCAGACACATCCAGACATGATAACACGAATCCAGAACATTATTACTGAATTACAGACAACGCAGGCAGAATGTCAGAGACATTAGGATAGGGTGGATCTCAGTTCGATTGACATTCAGGCAGTGGTGTGCTGATACGCTGACTGTACAGACAAATAGAGGTCCTTTCGCCTTTAATATTCGAACTTTCGGAAACCATTCTGCAAAGTCTGTCTTCGTATCCGCCATTTTGTAAAAGTGGAATGCCGGTCAAGTTCATCCTCTTGCTCATATGCCCACACAAGGCAAAATCGTCTCTTCTTTCCATTGTGGCATCATTATTCTCCAAACCATCCAGACAGGAGAGGACGCCGCGTCCGTCCAGATGACCGATCCGCTTCCTCACTCACACTCTCTTTGAATCTGACTCTTCCCCTTCTTCCGTTGTTTCCTCTCCCTCTCCCTCTCCCTCTCCCTCTCTATCAGCGTTCAACGACGCGCCTGAGGTCAGCCGGAACTCTTCCCATTTTTCATAAACGCTCTTTAGTCGTCCGTCTGACCAGAGCACAGTCCAACCGGAAAAGGGACCAGAGAAAGGGGAGAGAGCAGCGATCGTGATGAACATTTTCGACGGCAGGTGTTGGCCTCTCGCAGGCTCAAAACTATGTAGACAGATACCGTCACAGACACAGACACAGACACAGACGCAGACACAGACACCCACAGGCACAGGCACAGGCACAGACTTAGTCACAGACACAGACACAGACACAGACACAGACACAGACACAGACACAGACACAGACACAGACACAGACACAGACGCAGACACAGACACAGGCACAGGCACAGGCACAGACACAGACACGCGCGCTAACGCTGTTGAGAGTATTAATATTTTAGAGCCGCAAGACAAAGGGGCTGTTTTAAGGCCCATATATACATGAAAGAAGACAGACGGGAATGCAGATCACGTCAGGCAGACACAGGCAGGCAGAGAAGCAGACAACCCCGCGCTTTTCATCTTTCCTCCCAGGCCGGGGCCTTAAGCCGGTCCGTTTGTTTTCAATAAGTTTTATGATAACCCATCAGGTTATAAAAGCCCCCGACGACGACGACGCAATATGGTATATATATGGCGGATATGTGCTTGGCATGTTACATCTCCTCCTGATCTCGCGCGATTTCCTATGTGTGTTTTCTCGTTGTTCTTTAATGCCGCGCGCGTGCGTGTGCTTCGCTTCGGAGGATGTCTTGCCATTCAGCTGGGAGGAGAAGAAGGACGGACAGGCCGTACGTAGAGCATAAAAAGGGGCCAAGGGGGGATATGGGATGAGGATATGAAAGATGGGAGACATGAGGCGACTTGAGCGATATTAGAAAAAGATTACATCCGGGGAGATTTGTAGTCTTTTGTTTATGACTCGACGAGCTCTCGGTCGGTCACTCGCGTTCTCGGAGGAAGAGCGGGGGAGCTTTTTGTTCGTAGCCGGCGGACAAAGCAAGATGCTCCATTTAGCCGGGGCGGAAATCAAGATTTAAGGTGGATCAAAAGTGATATTCCCCGCAAAGAAGGAGGTGGATGAGGAGAGAGGGTTCTTTAGGATTATTATAGTCATCCCCTCCCCTTTTCATCTACATATATGAATCAGCTGGACATTTTACACGCTATTGGACTCTTAAGATGTAATTTTGCGATTGCTTTTTTCCGTCACGTCAGGGGTTTTCATGTAAGAGATCAGCCACCCCGCCCAAGCACTACTGGGGACTTGAAAGGAGGTAAATAAGTGTAGGGAAGCTTTCTGGCAGACAAAGTGACCGAATGGCGAACAGACAAGCAGCAGGCACACTGTGACCGACATACAGACAGACATACAGACACACAGACACACAGACAGACACACAGACAGACACACAGGCACACAGACAGACACAAAGACAGGCAGACACGCAGACAGACACGCAGACACACAGACACACAGACACACAGACACACAGACAGGCAGACAGACAGACAGACAGACAGACACAGAGACAGACAGACACCGTTCTGTCAACTTTCGAGACAGCTGCAGCCGTTTATTCTCCCTCACGGGGTCCTCAAGCCGTGTGGTCATTTTAGTGCCTTGTTTTCCCGAAAATTCAGGATGACGACGGGAAGAGGTGCACGTGTGAGTGTTTATGCTCGATCCCTCGGAGTCCCTCTTTAAGGTAGCCTCCCCATATCTTCCGTCGTCTTGTTTGACGTGTTTGAATGGCGCGTGGTCAATATTTGACTTTTGAGCGCAGCGTCCACACGCGTGCGGCCTTGGTCGTATCCAATTGCGGCGTCCAGTGTCCACTCCGGCTGTTCTAACCAACGATAGGAACGCACGTCCCTCTACTAGTTTATTTTCTTCTAGCTGTATGCGTAGACTGTTCGTCCTATACATAGGTGAGCGAAAGACAGAAAGGTGACCTTTTTTTCCGCCTTATTAAACTCTCTGGACATGATCTGTTTACTTGCTTTTGCCTTGGCAAAAACTGAAAAAGTCTTTCTAATGTAAAATTTCGGTTTTTTTCGGGCGCACCAACGCCGTTTTCTTGGCGCATCACGTCACGGCTCAACAATTGAATTTTCGCCCGCTTCCCCGTATCTGCATTTGATAATCTTTGACATGGAAAGGGATTAGCGAGGGGAACTTAAAGTCGTGTCAAGTCATCTGGTAGGGTCTCCAAAGGGAGTATGCCTTCCTCTCGCACACTTTCTCTGGAAGATAATTTGCGCACAAAAGTTAACACCCAGCATGCAGGCAGACCGAAGCAGCAGACAGCTGGATGAAAATCCCCAGCCGACTCAAGACACGCGCGCGACATGCCCCATTCAGCTGTGTCTGTGCCTGTGCCTGTCTTTGGTTTGCCTACTAGCCTCTGAGGGTGCGTCCCCTTCAGCTGTGCCTGTGCCTGTCCCTGTGGGTATCTGTGTCTGTGTCTGTGTCTGTGTCTGTGTCTGTGTCTGTGCCTGTGCCTGTGTCTGTGTCTGTGTCTGTGTCTGTGTCTGTGTCTGTGTCTGTGCCTGTGCCTGTGGGTGCCTGTGCCTGTGGGTGCCTGTGCCTGTGCCTATGCTTGTGTCTGTGTCTTGTCTGTCTTGGGTTTGCCGACTAGTCTCTCAGGGTGTGCTCCTTGGAGGCCTTAGAAAGTGCCGGTGCGGTCAGTCCTTAGGTTTGCATGCATGTGTGAGATGATATGATAAGACACATATAGCATACACACACACACACATCAAAGGCAAATAATTGACGGAAAACTTGCGACACTTATTGGTATTGATTGACTGGTTAGCGGTAGGGCGGTCCGCAGTCGTCTTGCATCTCCTTCCTTCCTTACGCCCTCCCATCTCTCTCTCCGCTCTCTGCTCTCCGTCAGGTTTGCCGGAACCATTCACACACGATCTTTCTCTCAACCACGGCTGCTGCTGCTGCTGCTACTGTAAAACTCATCCTTCGCTTGCAAGTACAACGTACGTGAGAGACACGCGCGCGCGCTCTTATGATTGCTGATATCGTTTTCGCGAAAAGTGCTGTAATCGCGCGGTTTGTCTCTCCTCTTTTCACTTTCACTTTTTCGCGCCGTCGCCTTGAAAATCGTCTCCCAAAGTGTCACTGCGGTTTGCATACTTCCATTGCAACTTCGTACAATTCTCTTGCCCACCTCACGCTGAAGGAGCTTAGGGAACGCCCTCGGTCTTTATATTCAGACCTCGTGCTGACATACAGATTTATTGTCGAAGGACCAGGTATTTCGCCTGAATATCGTCCGCTATCACAAGAATTCATCAAAATTACAGGCTGAGATAAAAATTCATTTGGATTGTCTAGAAAATCGGTTACTTTTTTTCTCTAAAGGTCTTTGGACCACGTGACCACGCCCTGTGAATAAACGATTCCAATCGGTGTAAGGAAATATATTTTGTGTTAACAGCTTGTCTTGTCTGTTGCAGTCAAACATAAAACAGACGGACGGACGGACCCTGAACTAGACGGACGGACGGACGGACGGACGGACCTTCAACCAGACGGACAGACGGACGGACCCTCAACCAGACGGACGGACGGACCTTCAACCAGACGGACGGACGGATCCTCAACCAGACGGACGGATCCTCAAGCAGACGGACGGATCCTCAAGCAGACGGACGGATCCTCAAGCAGACGGACGGATCCTCAAGCGACGATTACGATTGATCCGTGACGTCTTGAAGACTCCTCTCCTCTCTCTCTTTCCCCCTCTCGCGACTCTCAAAGACGTTGTCGCGTCTTCACTTCTGTGTTGTCACCCACGCACACGGCCCGCCCACTCCCATCCTACCCACTCACATCCGACGGAAGTGAGCGTTGAGTTGAGAAACGCCCGATCTGCCGGAGCGGACCTTTAAAGGTGAGGAAGCTAAACTGCCGTGTGTATAATTTTGTTTTGATCTGGCCGTGAGTGACTATTCTGTCGAGGGTTTTTGGCAAGGCGGAAATGATTCGGTTCACCGGCGTGTCAGAATCGTTTATTGCCTACTAGTACCCATTACCCATTACAGACATTTGAGCGCATTCAATCAGTGTCTGAATTTAGATTTGATTAAATTAAATACAAATATAATATAAATAAATAAAAATAATAAATAAATAAAATAAAATAAAAATAAAATAAATAAAATGAAATAAATACAAATTAAATATAAATTAAATATAAATTAAATTAAATATAAATAAGTTTGAATATACATTTACTCGGTTAATTGTGAACAAAAACGGAAATGAGAATCTTTTCATAAACGAGTTTTAAGACGTCAACGATGTCATGGGAAGATTTTCTAGACTGTGAGTTAGCTATGCTTGAGTTGTCGTTATGGGCGCCCTTTAATTATTGAGGCGCGCGTCGCGAGGTCCATGTGATATCTATGCCATGAAGTTGTTCTTTTCGCTTGAAATCATTCAAGGCGTTTCACATTGTGCGACGGTGCATGGGAGAGGAACGAAGGAAGTTGTGTGTGTGCGCTTGCTATTGTAACCCGGTCAGTCGAACGCCATTCTGTGCAGCCATTTTCTTGAGGAATAGAATATTAATAGCGCCAGCACCGGACGGCGACCTTTGTGTAGTTTTTTTCCTCATGACATGACCGGTCTGAAAGGACTCTTTTTTCCTGTACCTGTGACAAACAGGCAGGCAGGCAGACATGCAGGCAGACATACATGCAGATAAACAGACAGACAGACAG
>LRSR01011305.1:0-70127 GCA_001579985.1 Hypsibius dujardini
CGCTGGCTGTTTTGTCACAAAACTCTTGTGGGAGGTTGCTTAACGAATGTGAGGACGGATGAATAGAAACTGGAACTCTCGCTGAAGAGAAATCAGGAAAACGGTTCGCCGTTTCATGAACGGTAAATTTAGCTCATACGTAACGGAACGGAAATGAGTGATAATTATCCTCTCAAGGGACGGAAAAAAAATGTACTTGAAAGAAAACTCCACACAGCAATAAACGCATTTCTCGAAAATGGCCTAAATAAATATTGACGACCGCCGACGACGTCACACTACAAGAAATCGTAGCGTACCATAACGGCAAAAAAAACAGATAAACGACTAAGAAGTGTGGTTGACGCGGTAGCTAACCAGACTTATCAAGTCGACCCTATTATAATAGTAGAATAACAGACAAAAACCGCTGTTACTAGGACTAAGATTACTAGGACGTAAGAAGAGAAACTAAAGAGTTGCGAACTGATCCCTCCACAACAGCAACTCGCGAGCTTATATAAGCGCTACGGGAGCGCACATGCACATGTACGTGAACAATGTATAAAATGACCAACGACCACATCTGCTAAACACTCACCAAGACAGAGTACATTAATGCTTACAAATAGGCTAGAGCTCACTCCAGTACAGTACAGTACCAAAGTACGTGTATACTTAGGACAGTAGGATATGACCAGACGCGGAGTGGTGATAACGGATAAGGTCTTCTTTTGCGGTCCGGGCATTAACGGATCAGTAAACGCAACATGTTGATAATTAAGAACGAAACCAACGAGTGGCGTCATAACAAAATTTAAGTTACAAGCGAAAACTGCGGTACTAATAAGAATTCATGAAACCAATACATCGACTTCAAATCTAGATAAATATTCAGATCTGCAGTAAATGGCAACTCTATGTTCGAATCTAATATAACATTTATAGTCTGTGTTGGGCTGCGATACAATTACTGTTAATGCGATAGTTCCGCCTCAGCAGGCCGAATGACTAAGAATACCTTTCTGACGAGGTTGGACAGTTAAAGCAAACTAGTGACCTTTACTATTCTTTTTAGCATGACCCCATTGGTTCCACTTTCTCCCATTTCTATATTTTATTAAACGGAATGTCGGGATGGGGCACTAAATTGTACTTGATGGCAGCTTTAGAACAACTCGTGATTGCAGGTATCATGTCCCTGTGTGCGCTGATCAGTTGGCAACCTTATGCAATCTGTATTATTCTGACGACCGTAAGGCCGGATCTCCCAATCCCGAACACCGTCTGGGTCGTCATGAATGTAATATGGACTATTCAGCCGACTGCCGATCCCATCATATTCCTGCTGGCCCTGAAGAGTTTGCGGGAAGCCGTGGAAAGACTAACAATGCGCTGCATGGGCATATGCCGACCGTAGGAATGAGAATCGTTTCACCGACAACGCGGACCGAATGGCACGGCGATATGCGGAACCTGTGCAGGATTCTAGGACCGGGGGCTAAATCCCCGGTCTAAAAATTCAGGGTGGATTATGTGGAGATTTATACTTACTTACCACATCTTGCAACCTGACTTGTGACAGAGCGCTCGGAAAAAAACTTGCATTTGCAGTGAGTGCAAAAAGAGGTTTCATTTGGATTGTCAGGCAAGCCACGAGAAATTTTGACCGACACGAAAAAATGCTAAAACAGACGATGCAACGCATGCCGTGAAGCTGAATTGTGACCTTTCGTCGTGACTTTGTGAGCGAACGTATTCCTCAACTAACCTATCAAAAAGCCGCTTATTTGTGTAATCTTTTTGTTATTTTGCTCGTACGAAGTTCATGTATCTGTTTGATATTGTTCGTAGTGTGCCGGAGCGGATTTGAGCCCTTTACTGCTCCGTATTCTATCGGGCTAAAAAAATCGCGAACTATTTACGTAATTGTTGTAGTACAAACGTAATGTAAATGCGCAACGGAGAGGGTGAAGAGAAAAACTGCCCAGTCACGACCTTAAGAGACGGCTCAGAGGTGACGCAAATCCTAAGATACGGCAGATCAGCAGGGTTTGACGGACATATGAAAGAAAAATCAAGAACTGCAGACGTTCTAGTGGGGACCAAAAAAAACGAGCGCCGCGCAATTAACTTATACTTTGAGAGATATCTCAAATGTGACAGATGAGTGTTGCCCCGCAAGGTAAGAGACGGCTTCATTGTGACTCAAGACCTGAAAAACGTTTGTGATCTGACCTGAAAGACGATAGTAGCCCATGGGTGGACCGGGCAATGATTCAAATCTTGATCACCTACCAACGTTTTGACCACAACCGTGACAGAATTTTAGTATAAACCTGAAAGGTAACGGACAGCTTAGCAATCACCACCACATTGACGGGGGTGTCCATGGGGGTTTAGAAAAATGGGAATGCTCTGTAATGGCCTACAGTCGATTGGTGTACTGTGCGGTGACGGCCGGCTTACACGGGAATGTTTATCAATGTTAGTCTGAGATCGGGCCCACATTTCTTTAATAGATACATAATATCAAACCATGATTTTAGAAAATATGACTGATCCCCACAATTCCGTTTGAGATGGAGAAAATCGGAGAAGATTCCTATTGCGGCAGCCACTTTAATTCTTTCACAATAGAGTTGATTGATTGAATTACCAAAAATACTTTGTTCGTTTACCCATTTAACAGTTCAGGCAAACAAAAGTCGATGCGCAAATCATTTGACAAACGAGTTGGGGCCACAGAAATGGTAACCGGCATCTTCAAATCTGTTCCAATAACAGTTAAAGGAGAGAATATTAATACACCAGCCGCAACGGATAAAACAACAGCGGTATGCCACAACGATAAGGTGTTGCAAAATCTCGAACAACTAATCTGTCAAAATCATCAGACAATCAACCGAATAATTGAATTCCTATTCGCGCGGTTTGGTGGAGTAGAGAAGATTGCTGATGAAACATTTTCGTTGATGAACACTACTGTAGCGACGCGATTCTAATGCGCAACGCAGATTGCGTTTTCCATACATATGGCCTCAGGTGTGCGTACAAAACCATCTATCCAGGTAATGCGCCTCAGCCTTCAATCAAGCAACTTATTGACTACCCACATGCTCAGTGATCTTCACAAATTTTCAATCAAGAGATCTATCAACCAGAAAAGAACAGGCTCTTACCGGGTGCGGGAGAACTTTTGGCGCTACACAAAAATCACTGAATGTAACCCTATATGAACTGATAAAAAAATGTTATGTTTTATTTCGAAAGAAGACCTATAGGTCTGTGAAAAATTTGTTCGGTTCAACGTTGGGGCAGAAGCAGGACAGGTGTTATGCATTGGTTTGTGGCAGCACCTAAAAATTAGGAGTGGCCCGGTTAATGGCAGATTTTGCCAAGTTCGCTGACCCAGATCAAAACTGGTTCGCATTTTTCGAAGCAAAGCGTGAGCAACAAAAAGTTACAACACGTATGTTGTAATAATTTGATGGGGTTATCCCATGCAAAAGAAAAAAATCAGTTTGCGGCAACTTCGGTTTTGAAAAAAAAAACGTCGCAGGGTCAAGTTCAGCCAATTTTTTAAACCTTGCATTTCTAATTTCAGATCAAAACTGGAGGCTTAAAATGCAACGAAAAACACTGTTTTTAGTAAAAAAGGGGGGTGCAATAATTGGGCTCTTTAATGTGATTGGAATTATCCCAATCGCATAACAACTGAGAAAGTTATTAGCGTGGACCCGAACCCGTACACCACTCAGAGCACTTGTCTGAAAATGTTTACGTTTTTTTTAAAAAGGTCTCCCTCAGTTTAGTGGTGCACGATTGATTGAATATTTTTGATTTTTTTTCTTGTAAAGTACACTGACTTAGATCTATAGTTTTCCGTTTTGGTTTTTCAGATTCGTTTTAAAGTTGAGGGAGATCTGAAATACGGTCCATGGGGCAAATTATAACAATGTTAGTCCTTGGGTTTTTCGAAACAACTTCTGATCCAACAATCTGAATCTCAAATTTAAAAGTGATTCGGATAGCCATTTAAGTGGGCTTTCCAGTGCAAAAAATATTTTATCAATAGCACACACACAGTTCAGGCGAAGGCTTGCGAAGGCCAATGCCAAAAGCTTTCCCGCACCCGGTACGTTAGCCAACGGCGGAGGGTAGCCTTTCCAGTTTTCTCCGCTCTGGCAAATTCTAACTAATTGTGAGATAATCGATGAGTTAAAGATCAGCGCTTCTAAATTGTACTTCTTCGGTTCTCGGTAAAACAAAATTCAGCATTTTAAACAAAAACGATAGATTTTTAACGGTGAATACTTGGAATAAAATATTTAGAGCAATTCAGACGGAGTGGTGAGCACACAGCCCGGGGGCGTGGCTACAGTTGAGCCTTAGATCGCGTCGCTTCAGATCTGTACTGTGTTTATTCAATTAATCAACTCTATTGCGAAAGCATTTAAGTAGCTGCCGCAATAAGAATTTTCTCCAATTTTCTTCATCTCAAACGGAATTGTGGAGAACCAGTCATATTTTCTAAAATCATGGTTTGATAGTATGTATCCATGAAAAAAATATGAGCCCGATCTCAGACTAACACAGGTAAATATTCCCTTCCTAGTGGTAACTCTAGCTTTGAGTCGTTTAGAGGTGGCGGACAGTTATAACGAGGCACTAATTTTGCTAGGCGTGTAAGTAGTGACCCGATAATGGACAAACGGCAAGACGGTGGCTCGAACCTGAATTGACAGAATGGTAATCCACACTTTAACGAATGCCTCATCAACTACTTTATCATCAGCACCTCACCTTGCTACACCCGCTTTACCATGTTACACAAGCCTCACCGTGCTACACTGACTACACCGGCTACACTGGCTACACTGGCTACACCGGCTATACTGTACTAGATCAGCCTCACCAGCTTCACCGTGCTACACCGTGCTACACTCGCTTTACCGTACTACACCAGCTTCACCGTTATATAATCTTTATTCAATTAATTCTAGCTGTACGAACGGCGACGCAGATGGGATTGAGTCGCCTGAAAATCCGAAATGTGTGAAGTGAACTTGTTTTGAGATAGATATACCAAACGATTTGCCGGTTAATGATTTGTTTGTGGCTTTACGAGCGCGAAGCGTGAGTTGGTTGTGTCTATTTATACTTGGCTAAACTCGGTTCTCATGTCTGTTTTTTTGTGGTCTTTTTTCCCGGTTTCTATGTCCGTAATCGGAGCGTTGGTCCGTGAATCTCTGTTCGGCAACCGCCTATGCGTATTTGTATCTCGGGGTTTCTCCCGTTTCGTGTGTGTCTGTCAGTGGTATTCAGCTCGCCTTAATTTATGCAAGTCCAGTACGTTTCTCCGACACTTTGTTTTTCTGACTGAACGTGTATGCTTGCCATCCGTGCCTAATATTTGCCACGCACCTGACATAATGATTCCACTCTCTTCTATTCTTTGCTTAGGTGAAGAGCCGTTGGTCGCTGCAGAATTGGAGACCCGAAAGATTTCCCTAGCAAAATCGGATTACAGCAGCGGCAGCTCCAGAGGTATGATGATATCTCAAGTCGTTGATATGCATCATTGTGATATGCGGTCAATAGATAGAAGTTTGTGTTTGCAGATGAATCGGACATTTATTCAAAAAGTTATTTATTCAAAATTGCTTCAGAGTAGCCAACCTCCAGAGGGAGGACTGAAACGGTCAGTCAACGTATAGACAAGTAATGCATATCACTTGCAAACAACAACGTATCTCAGAGGATCACTAAGACTAGTACAAGCAAGTGAAACGCGGCCAGGTAAAATTACAGCAGGAGTTTCATGCTCTCGCATTTACTACCGAACAACACAGTAAAGCCAAAGCAACTAAATTGACAAGAGATAGCGCAGGACGGTCACTGTCCAGGTCATACTAATCAAAGTAGTAGGATGAAAGCATAATAGGTCAAAGTACACAATTCAATTACACTAGAAAATCCAAGCGGTTATACACCCGGATAATTCCGAGATCTTGAGATTGTGGGCTGATGATCGGTGACAGCCAGATAGGCTGTTTCCCTCCTATTTCAGCCGGTAGGCGTCTGTGAGTGAGGCTTCCCTTTTACACGGTACGACAGAAACGCAAAAAGGCTGTTAGAGCCGAGACTCGAACTAGCGACCTCCGTGCAGTGCAGCGGTGAGCAAAGCCATAGGAGATACATAAGCATAACCACTCGGCCAAGCACATGTGCACATGCTTGAGGCCTGTCCGTTGCCATGCATGGAACATTTCGATTTGCAGCTCAGTGAGCACGTCACGTCCCTCACATCCAGCTGCATTCCCGAGGAGCACTTCCAGGCGCAAGCAGACTGGTATCACTTCTGTGTCAACGTCATATCCGACCTCATTGTCCACGAGTTTAATTCCAAATTGATCTCATGGGCAATGAGGCCAGATATAAAGCGCTGAGACAGAAGCGATACCAGTACTCGCTTTATAACCAAAATAGGTTCTCTAGTTCACTCCTCCCTCAACGCCATCTGCGGCAGAACATTCCCCGCAAAACGTTGCGCAGGTTTGTCAACGAGAAGATAAACAGGATAGGATCTATGGTAGCCTGCAGTGCCAGTAAGATCATAGCGACGGAGAAGAAGACCGGCGCGTCTAGCGCGTCAAACAATAGGAAGGTGAAGTAGACGTTGTCGGGAGTCCAGCAGACGATGACGCTGATGGTTAAGAGAACCAGCAGCAAATCACCATTTGAGTTTTGTTGCACTGGTCGACGTTGTGCGGGTGGGGGTGACGTCATCGCGTGATGTATAGCTCCACCCTCGCCACCCACTGCTACAACTGCTGCTGCTCCTGCGTCCTGGACGGTTACTACGTCGGTAACTGCAAGGAAAGTGACTTTTCTTTATTTGACAAAAATCAGTGGTGCAGTTGATCGACTACAAATTTGAAAATATCGTATAATCGTACACTGGCCGTTTGTTATGTTTTATGCCAGTCCATCATAGTATGACTGGATCGGTTGACGTTGATGAAATGGGCATCTGCTGCTTGGTAGTTGGTAATGGCTGCTTGGCTGCTTGGTAATTGGGGCGTAGTTATCTCACTTCAAGTGGCCATCTTGTAAATAGCATGGACCACAAACGTAGCAAAACCCTCTGCTAGGGTCTACCGCGTCTTTTAAATGTTCATTCTAATCCACAGATTTTTGCATTTTTAGCCTACCCTTTTGCGACTGCGTGCCGGTATCAATCAGTGCGATTGCCCCACTCCTGTTAGTGAGCAGCTTCAGACGGGTACGCTTTCGTTTGGCTGCCAAAATGATCACCAAAGCTATGACCATCATGATCGGTGGCCAGTCGTAGTAGATGATCTGCACGGTCACGCCCCATCCCATCTGCGCGGGGGTGTTGATGACGCAGCCGAACGGTCCGTCCGCCGGCTCGCGGTAGTACATCGCGTCCTGGATCACACCCGGCGCGATGCCCACGAACACGTACACCCACACGCCAATACACAAGTAGCAACTTGTGCGTCTGGAGTTCCTGTTACGGTATGAGATGGGGCGGACCACCGCCCAGATGCGGTTGATGGCGATCAGTTGGTGGGAGCTGAAGATGACCGCCTGAAAATAGCTGGCCACGATGATGTAGAAAGAACACATCGCTTCTCCGATTGGCCATGCACCTGCGATAGACCAAGATATAAAATGTAAGGACTTGTCATTGTTCGAAATCGTGCATGGGGCTCATAGGATTGCTAGCGGGGTGTTCTATCCCTAAAGGCCCGTCAATGGCCGACTGTGGAACAGCATTGGAGTTCAACGTGTTGTCATGTGACGTCACACGGTGTTAATGATTGGTGCGCAGTGTTTACAGCATGTGCGGGGATGTGAAAAATATTAAAGGTCCTATTTTTACAAATGGGCCACGTGGAAAATAAATTTACAAATCTGCTAATTTTACAAATAGAATACAAGTTGTGGAGTTCGTAGGAAAGTTGTAGATGTAACGGAGTTCGGAGCGTTGTAAGTTTCTTTAGCATAAGCCGTTCGGTTTTGTTTACTTGGTTCGTTGTATAACTTCTATATACGTACACGAGTTATTAGATAGGCTGAAGGAGTGTAAAGTTTTTACTTAAAGCCGTAAAGAAACGCCCTTTTATTGATTTCTTCCCAAGTTTTCTCCCTCCATCTTTTTTGGGTCGGCACTAAAAGCCATATAAATACGGCAGAGGACGTGAAATGAGGCATCATAAAACATTCACTCCGTCTTGATCAATAATACTCTATATACTCTAGGATTGTTCCCTCTCGTTTGCCTTGCGTGACCATGACCTTGGGTCGAACACACCCTTCCATGTAGGAAGTCCTACAGCGTTCATCAACGCGCGTGACGTCACGTTGGCCTACAAGCTCCTACAATAGACGAGCCAAGGCGGCGACACTAACAAGAAAACCTAGGTGGTTGTAGTCCTTTTCTATTATGTTTCCCTCTGCGTGCTACTAATATTACGGCTCATTGACTAGACCCCCTTATAACCCCGGGTACCAAGTGACCCCTGCCTAACCCTCTCCATGCGTATGGGCTCTCTCACATCCACTGCCTATCACTGGGCTCACTTCTCAGAGGATCGCGAGCTACAGCTGGCGGAGAATCCTTCTCCTGTTTGCTGTTTGTCGTAGTTCAATCCCTACCGCACTTTGTGTGTAGGCGGAAATTGCGCCTACTAATATAACTGAGTAAGCGTATTAGCGAATCGAAGAAGGTTGCTCCGCCAGCTGTTCCTTGATCCCTTTAATCGGACAATCACGACCTGCTATCACGTGTGGTAGGTCAACATATAGGCACACCACTGCCCAGAATCGAACTGGCTCATACGGAACTATCAGCTTGATTTCTGGTCCCTAAGCCACAGCGGCGATCCTAAGGTACAGTGCAAACTCTGTCCCCTCTTTCTCTCCATCGTTCCCATTCACTACATACCGCCGTATAGATCGCTGATGAAATCAAAGGGGAACTGCAGGGCGATGCAGCAGCAGTTGGCAATCAACAGGTTGACCACGTAAAGGTTGAAGGGCGTCCGGAGGGGTTTGTGGGTGAGAAAAACGACGAGAAGGCCGCCGTTGATGCTTAGACCGGTCAGAAAGGTCAGCAAGACGATGATCGGCAGCGCTATCCATTGGACCAATGGCGTGGTTTGATTGGAGGATTTCTGATTCCAATCGGAGCTGTTTGTCTGATTCCAGGCAGGACTGTCGGTTTGATTCCAGATAACATAGCTGGCTGTCTGATTCATTGCTGGGACCGCGGTAGACAACGAGAAGCGCTGTGTGTAGTCGAAAAGAGTTTGTTTAACTGAAAACAGAAATCTATGTAAATAACCGAAACAAAAATGGCTTTTTATATGATCACTATGACTCGATTGGCTCGGCTCTCTGCAACCGGAAATTCAAACGATAATCACGGGTGCGATCGCCCATTCTTGGAGTTGAGCGTCAGCGATGCACGTGCCGGAGCTCGAGAAATCTATTTGAAGGGATTAAAATTGCATTACTTTCGGAAAGAGCATTTATCGGATTTGTAATTGTCGAGTACAGGGGGTGGGAAAATTTTGCTCTTCAAGTTTAATATCTGAAAAGATTTATTAATGAATCGAGCCGTCCGACTTTTCAGTCAAATGAAAATTTCTCCACTTTTCCTGCAGTCGAAAACCAATGGTGCAATGCGATCGTAACTTACGAAACACGAGGGCGACTTGCCTTCTCTCAACACAGCACTTCTGAGAGCAATGACTGAAAAGCTCCCATCTCTATTGAGTTTATGATTACCTGTCCAACCTCATTTTGTGTTTTTATGCAGCTTCTGGAATTTCCCTGTGGAATCCGAAAGAGCCCAATTTTAAGATGAATCCTCTCATTTCGTTATTTAGAAATACAAAGAACAAATGTCTCACATGGTGGCAGAACTTAGCCGTGCTGACATGAACTCCGATCGTATAAAACATCTTCTGTTTTAAAGGTCAAATCTTTAATCTTGACCTTTCAAACTGTTCCACCCTGGTCTAGCCCTGACACATCGAGATTCTGAGATTTGTAACAAAGTCTTAAAGTCTTGTCGTAGGTCTTACAACGACTTGTTAATTCTGTGTCCATGATTACGAACGAGCGTAAGATTACATGGATTCCAGCTATATGCACTCTAGCCTCGTGCTCTTTGCTAATCCAATGAGCGGCGGATGCGACACATCCAACCCCCTAAGATTACTCAGAAAATCGCTGGGCCGCATGACAAACCTGGAAAAGACTTGTTAATTCAACGCCATTTGCTATAGAAGCAACTCAGATTAGATGAGTGATAATCTTAAGATTTCAGTGTGTCACCTTCATTGTTAATTGGATTACCTTCAGCCGAGGCTTGATAAGGCTGGCTTAGTCTATTCCCTCTATATATACACTCGGTTCAGATTACATAGGTGAGAGTTGTCCTGTTCGTATTTAGTACTACTGGCAAGTTTTGACACAAAGCTTGTAAATTGATATCAAGATATAGCTATGAAGTTGTATGTATGTCGAATGTAAGATAGGGCGGCAGGTCCAACGAACGTCGAAAATCATTTGTGGAAGTGAAATGCCAAAGAGCTGGTCTGTTCGACAGGCTGACGGTTGGTCCAAATTCAACGCTTTCCAGCCCGGACTGTCAACCATTAGTCCGGGCAGTGGAAGATCGGTTTGGTGCGCGGACTGTAGGACTGGACACCGACGTGGTCGACGATGAGTCTCGATCATAAGCGGCTAACACGAGTGAGATTTGGCTATTTCTAGCATAAGCCTGTATAAATTTTCAGCGGCTCTGTAGAACATTACGAACGAGCGTAGGATTACATGGATTCCAGCTATATGCACTCTAGCCTCGTGCTCTTTGCTAATCCAATGAGCGGCGGATGCTACACATCCAAAGCTCTACGATTGATTACTCAGAAAGTCGCTAGGCCGCATGACAAATCTGGGAAAGACTCGTTAATTCAACGCCATTCGCTATAGAAGCAACTCAGATTAGATGAGTGATAATCTTAGGATTTCAGTGTGTCACCTTCATTGTTAATTGGATTACCTATGAGCAGGACACAAGTGTCTTCAGCCGAGCCTTGATAAGACTGGCTTAGTCTATTCCATCTATAAATAAACTCGGTTCAGATTACATGGGTGAGAGTTGTCCTGTTTGCATTTAGTACTACTGGCGAGTTTTGACACTAAGCTTGTAAATTGATATCAAGATATAGCTATGAAGTTGTATGTATGTCGAATGTAAAATAGGGCGGCAGGTCCAACGAACGTCGAAAATCATTTGTGGAAGTGAAATGCCAAAGAGCTGGTCTGTTCGACAGGCTGATGGTTTGTCCAAATTCAACGCTTTCCAGCCCGGACTGTCAACCATTAGTCCGGGCAGTGGACGATCGGTTTGGTGCGCGGACTGCAGGTCTAGACACCGACGTGGTCGACGATGAGTCTCAATCATAAGCGGCTAACACGAGTGAGATTTGGCTATTTCTAGCATAAGCCTGTATAACTTTTCAGCGGCTTGTTTTAGCAGAATTGTAACGGTACAACAGTAATATGGGTAGCCACACTCGCCTTCAATAGAAGTGGAGTAATGGAATAAACGCCAAAAGGTCATGGTTAAGAACCATGGCCACCCACACCCACCTGCTACAACTGTGGAATAATGGAATATACTCCATATTGGAAACGATTACGGTCCAAAAGCACGGAAATTGTTGCAGTTTCTTTTAATTTCATAAACGATTAATCATAAACTTACAGATACTGATATATTATTATATAATTTTTTATTATTATTATTATTTATTACGTTTGGGTATTTCGGATACTGTTTTTCGGGAGGGTTAATAGGGTGCAATGCGTACACTGAACCCAGGAAAATCACAAATCTGTTAGAGAAACTGAAATTTTTGGAAAAGTTTTTAAATCCAAGGTGCCCTTGAAAATCAGATCCCAAACACCAAAGAATCTAAAGTTCAAGTTGCAAGCGAAAACTGCGGTACGAATAAGTGTTTACAGAACCAAGACATCGACTTCAAATCCAGATACATATTCAGATCTGCAGTAAATGGCAGCTATATGTCCGAATCTAGTATTACATTTATAGTCTGTGTTGGGCTGCGATACAATTACTTTTGATGCGATAGCTCCGCCTCAGCAGGCCGAATGATTAGGAATACCTTTCTGACAAGGTTGGAAAGTTAAAACAGACTAGTGACCTTACCATTTTTTAGCCTGACCACATTGGTTCAACTTTTTCTCATTTCTATATTTTATTTATCGGAATATCAGGATGGGGCACTAAATTCTACTTGATTGCAGCTGTAAAACAACTCGAAATTGCAGGTATCATGTCCGGATCTCCCAATCCCGAGCACCGTCTGGGTCGTCATGAATGTATTTTTTTCCAGCTACAGTTTTTCATTTTTGTAGTATCAGCATTTTGTTACTGTACTGCCGCGTTAGCTTCGCGCAACAAACACAGCATTTTCAGTATATCCTGCCCGGGCAATAACACACGGAGCGGGGGGAAAATCGCCCGTGGCGGTGCTACAGGTGCGCGAAGCTAACGCGGCATTACAGTACTATTTAGTTTTGTTTCGCATCCAATTTTCTTTGGTAAATCCCATGTTCTGTTTTGTTTGTGGTCCGAATAAATTGCGCTTAATATTAATTAATCCGTTTAGAGTTCAAGTTCAGCTACCTTCAAATGAGAAATGGAAATCGTCCACATTCAGAGCACTTCATTGTCTGAAAGTCAGATTGGTCAAATTAAAATCTCGAAATTAAGTTTTAATTCAGCCGACTTTTTCAGTCAGCTCTGACTATGCCTAATGTACCATAAAACAAAGTTTGTTTGCCTAAGGGACGCCACATAGAAAACGGATGTAGACAGAAGGCTCAGGTTTAGCATTCAGCTCCCGCGAACAAAATGTCGTGCTAACTCGTTCCACCTTGAGTCAATGAACTGTGAGCTGATATCAACCGCACATTGATAACGTTTTCCATTAACCACAACTCGGCAGCGTGTTACAAGAGCAACAAATCCGCTACGAAAGCGGCGACTAATAGTAAATATCAAAATTGGATTAACCAAGGGGTTAAGATAGCCCGTTATCTGGGTTAAATTTGGGCTCCAGTCTGTGCTCCGCTGCACTCTGATTCCAGATAGAAAGTAGCCCTCCTGCACTCCAACTTGCTGTTCCTGTTTGATGATGATCTCAACTCGCTCTACCAGATATTGTCCCACAAAGGCCATGAAAACCAGAAGAATCAACAGAAATAAACGGATGCTTCGAAAATCTCGACTTTTGAAGAATCGCTTCGTTCTGTGCGTTAAATTCGCAAAACACCCAGACTCGTTTGCGGTTGTACTTGTACGCGCAACCGGTCCACTTCCCTCAATCGCACACAGATCTTGAGTATTATGTAGCAATAGGAACCGGTAGTCAGTGCCATGGGAAGAAAGTACTGGCAACTGAGGGCTACGATGGAGAACGACCGATGGACGCAAAACTGGCACTGGCATCCAGTGCCGGTTAAGTTGTGACAACGGTCGCCGAAGCTGCCATTGGTGACGCTGTCGTAGGGGTACAATTGCAATATTAAAGGAAGGAAGCGTCGACCGTAAGTTGGAAAAACTGGCAGAAGCCAACAAAGGAGGATGCTTCCTATGAGTAGATTACGAGCGCGTTTGTGAAGTTCCGTATAGAAGATCCGGAGAAGTCGCTCCACTGCAATTGCTGCCCAATGTGCAATGCTGACAGCGTTGAGATGTGCTCCGACGCAGCTTAACAGGAGGCATATTTCGTGGTGAATCGGTCGACAAGGATTCGCATCACTTTGTTGGATTTGGTTTGGGAATATTGGGACACAGATGAGGTAGACACCGATGAGACAGTCAGCTAGGCTATTGGAGATGAGCAGGGTGTTAGATGTGGTGTGTAACTTTTTGGAGACTAGAAAGACGAGGCATAATATGACGTTGACCAGAATGGTCAGAGTGCCTTGCGTGTAGAGAATGGCAGGATGGAGCGACGCAACGCGAGCCATGATTCTTCCTCATCATCAGACCTTGAAATTTGACTTGGGTTTTGCGGATGCTCTCAGTTTGCGAGGACCACGGTTTAGTCGGTGATCATTACGGGAAGGTATTGATCATTGTTCGCTCACTTTGCTTATGCCGTGTCATTGAACCTATTTTTCAATTTGCGTTATTTGTATGGTGACGCATTCGGAATTCGGTCCGGATCATAACTCGAGCAAAATCTACAGTCAGCAAACATAAGAACAGGGCGTGGCGTAGCACCGATGTTCTGGGATAATGGATTATCGTTGCACGCAGACATGCAGATAGGAAAGCGCAATTCATTTTTGCATCACACGAAAAGTTTTGGGAAGATGAACAGTAAAAAACCAATTGAGCCAGTAAATGTTATACGAGATGACAATGTGAGTTTTAACTTGGCACTGTTTAGCCTTAATCATCTCTTCCGAAATATATACGAGCAAAACTAGGCTGCTCTGTACCAGGTGGAAACTTCAAACTTGAATCAAACTTCATACAACTGTTGCGTCATTGTCCTTTGGCGGAGGAAAGCCGCCCACCACACATTCAATAGAGCATTTTCTTCTCTTTCAATGTGTCGTCTCAGCTTTACAATTGAGCGAGCTTGTTTACATTGTTAACTCCATATTCGCAGAGCAACAAGATGGCGTTTTGTCCCGTTTTATTCAGCACTTGTTATCGAAAATTGCACTCAGCAAATTTTTTTAAGAGTTTCTTGAAATTATTATGAAATAAATAAACACAGCAAATTTAGTGTAAAATCGATTCCTCATTGAATTTTTTGTCGCAGGTAAGCGAAAAAAAAGACCCTTCTGTTCTTCCAAACCCCCTGTACAGCGACAAATTTTTTTTTCAGTTTTCGTTATGGTTGATTTTCAGACATAATTTTTATGGTTAAGCTATGATAAACAAGCCTAGCTTAATTTTGAGATAAATATTTTTGGATCGCCACAACAATGTTTATTTCAAAATTATCTTGGCAAGCTCTACCAGACCAGGGGGAATGGTGTAATCACTCGGTTGGGCAAGAAATGACAAGAATGCTCCTCACAAGATTTGTTTGTATTTTCTGGCCAGAAGCAAGTAAGAATTTGGTGAGAATCACACGAGATTCACGTGAGAAAAATCTTGGCTGGATATTGACCAGAATTACACGAGAATTCCCTGGCCAGAAAATTACCAGGTATTTCTGCTGAGATTGTTTGCCCGAGGTTTCCAAAGAAATTCGGTGGATTTCTAGGAAAAATTCTTCAGTAAGAAGGCTCATTTTGAATTCTGTCAGCTCATTTTCCCGAGCATCGCTCGAGTCAGTGTCGTGTGCACTTTTTCGAGTCTTGCTTGCTGTTATTTCTTGTAAGGACTGATACTACCGTACCTCGTACTTCATACATAAGTTCAAATTTTGTTGCTACTGTTGCTGTCTGTGGGAACACAACTCTCAATCATGAACTTTGGAATATGGTGCCAGTATTAATCTGCTACTGGCGTAAAAAATAGGTAAAAGCACTGTGAAGTTGTTCATCAAAAGTGTGCGACGGATGGGGTGAACAATATGTTAATTTAATCTTTCTCTTTAGGTTAATCAAAAATATTGTCCATGTGTAGAGAACCTGCATATCCACATTATCCATGATTTTCTAAGTGAGTTTTAATGGCATTTATATTGAACCAAGAAGAAAACAAGCCGATCCAAAGTCAGCGACAGTCAGCCAGTCAAGATAACGAGCAGACAGACAAATAGGCAAATAATCATGAAAGTAATTAGAAAGAAGACAGATAAGCAGACAGATAAACAGACAGCCAAACAAACAGACAGGCAGAATGACATGCATCACAAACAGACAAACAGACAGACAGACAGGTAGGCAGGCACGCTGACAGACAGAAAAACATAAACACAACTAGACGAGACAAAAAACAGGCATATGTATGGACCGACACAAGCAGGAGATGCTAATGTACAAATAAGAAGACGCAAATTGATACACTTTAAACAAATAGATTCAGACACTGAATATTTTTGCTTTTATTCAGGGAACTCATCACACTCCAAAAACGTGCTGCACAAGCTAATAAAAGCTTATGTTGTTTAATTAAAAATTTTCTATATTTTGTTCAGGTTATCTAGAGTTTGTTTTCTGTTCTGAATTGTCTGCAGACAATTTTCAAACGTGAATAATATTCAACGTCTGTCTGGATAAAGGGTCTTCGTTCTTTTTATTAGTTCGCTATTTATGCGTCTCCGGTTGCTGTTGTTGGAGAGGCGTGGTTTACGTTGTTTCTTCGACCAATTAAAACAAGACGGTACTTCGTTATTATTGGTCTATACTTCACGAGATTTAGCGATAAACGTTTAATTGAACAATGGTTGAATGGCAGGAAGATGTTTCTGACGAATAGTAACTGTCTATTCTTGTGAGATCTGGCAGAGATCTCGTCAGATACCTTTAAGAAATTTCTGGTGAGAACTACCGGGTTTCTCATCCATAACTCTTGCCAAGATTAGTACTTTCATTTTCGTTAGATCTCGTGAGAGAGTATGTACGAGGATTTCACCAGATCTGGGCCAGATCTCACAAAAATCTGGCACTGGAAACTTCCCTACCATCAACAACAATATTTGGTGGGAAGGCGCACGGTGGAGCGAGTAATGCTTTTTATCTACGCCGTTTGGGGACTCAGTCGCGGATTGACCGTTGGTCCGACCGGGCTGTTGCCCTCTCCCCCCCCCGTCAGCCAAAAAGACTTCCCCCTCCTTTCAACAGTGCAATTCAACCTTGTAATGCAGCCGCTGTCATAGATCCTGAGATGAAGATATACTTTTCCGTCTCGTCTATTCGACATTTCAGAAAGTTTAAAAATCTCACGATAGCAATGTGTGGCATGTACTAGACATGCCACAAACAGAGTCTGGGCAAGTTATCGTCGTCAGAACTGTTTTTTTATTAGCGGGTTGTGTGGCGGAGGGACGAGACAAATATATAAACGCACTGGTTGAATTGACGATTGGCGGACGGGCAGACGGGGGGGAAGACAAAGGACCAAGCCGCTAAACGCAAATCTAGCGTGAGATATCCTGACAATCTACCCGAACGTAAAACGGACCGTTTGATCGACTGACCAATTTATCGACCAACCGATCGACCAAAATTAGGAACTCAGTTGCCTTTCCTGCACCCTCCCTAGTTCCCATTACACATACAGAAAGATATCTTTCTGTCTAATTTTCCGCAATACATCTGGCAACATTTTTGCCAGAAAATATACTCGTTAAAATTCCGAAATTTTTGGGATTTTCGGAAGTAGGAAAAATTGAATCCGACTTCCAGAATCAACCCCAACTGGCAAAAAATACGATAATACAGACCCTAGTACACATCTGGTGTACGAAAAGTGTACGAAAAAAATTCTGGTCAATGCTTTCATCTTCAGACTAATACGATTCATGAAACTGCTACCTGTGTTTGTTTGAAAACAGTTCTGGAAATTTTTTTAAACAATTTCGATCAGATGGGCTCATCATCGAATCGCGCGAATCTACTAATTACAGACACCTGACAAACCAAGGTATAATAGCGCCTGAATGAATGTTTCTTCCCACAACCGTAAAACGTGAAAGCATTAGTTTCGCAATTCTTCGCGAAAATGCTAAAACTGTTACAGAACTATTTTTGGACACATATTTCGCCGTGTTCTAAAATAATTAGAAATCCCACTATTGCGTCGCACAAGATGCCAAACCCTGGGCATCCTGCACAGACTTTAATTTCTGTCATTCATTTCTAAAAACTTACAGTCTGCTCGCCTTTCGAATAAGAATGTATACCAAGCAAATGCGGTGAGTTGAATCAGTCGGGTGGCGGAGGGCGCCACAAGTGTAAATTGTAAACAATACTCATTCAACCACATTTGTGGCGCCCTCGGCCACCCAACCAATTTACTTAGCCATCTAGACATATAACAAGACTTATTTTGCCGAGAATTAAGCCAACCCGGCATTTTTTTCAGCCATATAGATAAAATAAAGCCAGTTATCTGTTTAATAAAGCCAGAATTTTAGGAAACTGGCTAGATACTTGGCTTAATTTATCCCCGTGCTTACTAGGGCTTGTGAAATATGTTTTGAAATCAGTTAACTTTGCTACTTTGTTGCAGAAATACCAATTTCGTCGCTCGTGTCGCACTCACGTACTTTCCAAGGATACTGCTAGTCGTGTTCACACCCGGATCATGTATATAGAAGCGGCGCAAGACGGTGTTTAGAGCAGCGGTTCCGCCTGTGAAGGGCGATTCCAAAGATGGTGCTGCAGGTGCATCCGAATGGTGATATTGGCAGAAAATCGGGCGCAACCCATACGCCACAGCATATCAACGCATGAGGAGCATTTTTAGGTAAACTTTGGTTGGTGTTGTGGCTAGTGGGCATGAAAATCAAATGCTGAAATTTCATAACGGTGTCATTTGTGTTGATGCAACTTTACACTGGTGTCGTTATGCAGGAATATATTGACAACTAAAATTTCACTCTGATTCTGAGTATGCTTTATCGGCAAACCCATTGCTAACGTCGCTGTCCTCAAAGATCTCCGTGCAATGAGACGTTCATATTTTCGTTGGGTCCCTTGGCTGTAATGCAAAAATGCAGGAGTCTGTAGCAAAGATATTAAGTGATTTTGAAATAGATACGGCTATAGTTTGAGAATAAATTTAACAACTACTTCTACTCGGCCTTTTGCACCAGAAAATTGAGTTTGTGAGTGAGAAAGTGTTGTTCCCTATTGACGTAACAATGACTGATCTGATTGAAACGGCAACTTATTTACGTTTCGTGCGTTGGACTTGAGCCAATAAAAAGTGGAAGTGCGCCATGCGTTGCACACCACACCAGTTCGATTAACATGATCACCCCAAAGTTCTTTGTAACTTTTATAAAATCCAATGAGGGAATAAATTTAGAAAATTGTCGACTGATCGATTTCAGTTCGCTTCATTAGCAGAGCTTGTCGAAGAAGAGCTGTAGCTGTTTCCCAGACCTCACCTTGCCTCGGAATTTGTTTTGCTTTTGCCTTAATGGTCGAATTTTGGTCGCCTTTTTTAGAATCGAATTTCATCAAACTAACTTTGACCAATTCAAGACGTAATTTTTAATAGAAAATAGTCTGCCTCACATTTTGGTATCATTTAAAAATCAGTTTGAGCAAAGCTAAGAGCAAAGCAAGGGTGCGGACGTTGCGCACAAAGTCCAGAGAAGACATTTTCGTTGAGATATTTCAACTTTCTGTTGTTTGGGTCGAGTTTAAGTTTCAAAAGTATTTTTGCGGTCATTTCACATAATTCCGATAAATTAAGTTCTAATGTAAACTCAAAAAATTAAAGCAGTGATGTACCGTAGGAATAGTGCGAGGCAATTGAGTAGACTCGCAATCGAGAGCCTTTCAATTTCGGAATGCAATCACTTCAGAACCTGAATTTGCGACAGATAATTATTTTTGAAAAATCAAAATTTTGGTTTTCAAGAGTATTGGATTCTTTGTTTCTATGGTGTTTTCAATTTTTGTTTCCGACAAATAATGATAACATGCCAGAACTTTGAGAACAGCCTCAAAATGAATGGACAAGTGATACACTCAAATACTTTGAATGTGGATTTGCTTCAAGTTTACTGTAAGCAGATACGGAAGTTCGTGCGCACATTACGCCCCTTTCGTTTCCGGGATGAGAGGCACTCGATAATCGTTCCGCTACGAGACAAGATATAATTAGTTAATACGTTAACGAACCATTCAGACGTCATGTCCGCTTAATACAACGAGTACCAGTTTCAAGGCTGAACCGATGAAATTGAAAGTTTTTCCGTGAGGCAATAAATTTATGACTTTCTTTTACCTCCGAACTGGACAAAACTTTTCTTGCTATTAACGACATAAACATTTGTCTTGCACATACGTCACAAATTGCGTGATTCATAAATGATGTGCTCGATCACTCGCAAGGCAGGCACTAATGACAACCAATTATCCAGTTACGATGACATGCAGGAAGTTTCGCCCAAGAGGCATTTTACGTATATTTTGGTCAAAGCCTTACCGATGAGTGTGTGTAATCTGTATGATGAAGGCAGCGGTGCAACAGGCAAAAATAATTGGGCGAGCCCACACCTGTTTTGCTACATTCATATATTTTCACAGGAAGAATCAAATGAAGTTAGTTGCAGTTAATTAAAATGGCCAGTAATGTGACATCGACAGACAATCTTAACTTTGGTGCAACTAGCGAATGGATTTTGAATGTGCAAATTTTCTCAGTTGTTTTTGCCTATCCCATTTTGCTGGGCAGTTTACCTTACGTCGGTCCGGCATTCGACACGGCGCGGGAAGACATTTTGCAGCTGCATCCGAAACTCAATATCTCGCATGATTTTTTGGTCTCCAGCCCTGAGTGTCGGACTTGCCCCGACTGGTCGCGGAACAGCGAAAATGCCTTGGCGGCTTTTTATTACAAAAAAATTGGAACACGACTACGAGATGTGACACTGTTTCTCGTACCCGGTATGGTAATGTGTTCTCATAGTTATTTGAAAGTTATTGGCGTGTGTTTAATTTTGCCAATCTTAGGCTGCGAGGACATGAACGGTGTGGCGCAGTTTGCAACGCAGCTGGACAAACTCATACTTTCAAGGTTAAGTATATTTAACGAAAAATGGCGTACAAACACAAGCATACAGACGTGCTAACACAAATATAGGCACTGAGACAAGCACACAGACACAGTCGCAGGCACAAACACAAACATATTCTACAGGTAATCGCTACCCTGTTTCCCAGCCTCAAGCTGTTCTAGTGTGAAAAACAACCCTGTCTATCAAATATTTAGGGTGTTTTCGGCCAGGCGAAAAAGCCAACTACAGGAGCGTCTAAGTACAGGCTAACGTCTGTTAGGTCTTTTTTCCAGTCTGCCATCTTTTTTATATTTGTTTGCACTTCTCAGGCTGTTTTGATAATTGACTCCTACTATCTCAAATTTCTTTTTTTGCTAAAGTTTTTGCTGTAGTTTTTGTATCACAATTAATTATTAGTATTTGTTTGCCTTTCATGTTATCCCTCAGCTCGTTTTCCTTCGCGTTCCCCAGAAACAAATCAAGGATCATCCCGATGATATTAGTTTCTTTTCTTTTTTCTTTGTGTGTTCAGGTGGAAGAAAGATTAAAGTAAGGTACTTTTCATTTTGAAATTCAAACAATTTATTGAGTGGGAGAATGCAAAAGTGAATTCCTGATTGGTCGAAATAGAACGGTAGACCTGTTTTCTTACTGTAATCCAGCCTGAACAGGGAGATTAAAATCCGGTCTCAAATCCAAACCCGACTACATAGGAGTTTTTTTAGCTTGCTTAACGACGAACTAAAGCTTGATTTGGACAGCCTGGGTAAGGCTGAAAACAGGTTGGAAACAGGAAACGATTACCCGTAGGGCAGACACAGACACTGAAACGTAGCCCAACGAAGACACAAACACGGGCACAGACAGGCAACACCAAGCACCGCCTAGTATGGTTATGACTTTCATTATCCAATATAGCGTTATCAGTGCCGGAAATATTGCTGATCGTACGACATGGCCTACTTGGATCACGACCACAATTTTGTCTACATCGACGTTTGCAAGAACTATCGACAATATTGTTGACCTTTACAGTTGGCGGCATTTAACCATCGTTTCGCACGCAAGCGGGAACAGCTTCGGTCCGGTGTTTTCTGCTTATTTGAGCAATCATTTTTCCAAATCGAAATATCAAATATACTTTTACACTATTGAGAGCACAACAAGCCCTGTAGCATACCAAAATCTCTTGCGGAAGATCAGCGCTTCAAGTCGAGGTCAGTTGAAAGCTCTCATAACTCACATAATCATTTGAAATATACCGCCTGCTCAATTTTTCCCCCATGACTGCAGTGGTATTTTACTTCGGAGAAGCAACACAATTACGTCAGCTCATGGTAAAACTAAAAGGCGAAGTTATTAGAAGCATTTTTCAACTCAATTCAATGTTTAATTTTAGACGACAGCCGGGCTGCAGAATATGACAAATGGTGAATATGTACGTAAAGAGAGACGTCAGTCACTATTGGAAGCCGGTGAATGCCTTTTATCATTTAATTCGTGCGAATTATTTAGGTTTATCTAGCCTTTCTGCCCTATCGACATTCCGGTCGCGGTCACTTCGCCTGGACGCCGGCTGAACCGGGAACAGAAAAAGTAGGGCTGGATATCCATGAATCCATTCTATGAATGGATATCCATTCATAGATGCAGCGAGAGGAGGATAAAACAGACATAAACACAACCAGAAGTCCAGACGGACCCACACACTCGCTCAGAAAAAGACAAAATCTCTGATCACAGTCTACGAACTTACTTTTCAACAGGTGGCAAAGGAGGCCTTCAAGTCTGTCATCATAATTGAGACTGATCCGTTTGAAGCAAAAGAAAACCAGGATTTATTCCAAATATGGAAGACGCGATCGCGCGATGCATATAACTTTACGTACGCCGTCAATGAGTCGGTACTTGTATTAATCTTGCTGTTCTCGCAGTCGAGTAATGGCGTAATTTCGTTCCAAGAATGGCTTCGTTCTTGTGGTTGCTATAGTTAAGTCCAAATCCCGCATCGACATACTCAGCCGTGATGATAACAGCCAAGGTAAAGCGTTGTCTGTTTATCCGTTCTTTTGCATATCTTTTGTTTGTACGTATGGCTGCCTATCTTCCTATCCGTCCCTTCATCTAAACGTTTGACAATTTTTTGCCATGTTTGATTTTGAAGGTCCTTGATGAGCTGAGACAATCTGGCAATCCGAAAACATGGCGAAGTGGAACAAAGTTAGCGAACCATTTTCTCAACAGGACATTCTCGTTGCGAACCGGTAATGTCACAATTGGCGCGTTCGGTGAGCGCATTCCGGCGATGGTCATCACGCAGACAGACGTTGAGTCGGACGAAATCGTGGTAAGTCATTCAAAATTCGGGTTCGATAAATGAAGTATGCTTCAACGGTTATTCATTCTTTCAAAACGACAGATCCGGTTGAGACAAGACCCAACTTCAGATCGATTGACAGTAATTAGTCCCGTTATATGGCCGACTGAGCAATGGCCAGTGCTGAATGAGCCCAGATGTGGATTTCGCGGGGATGCCATCAAATGCATCCAAAATCAAGGTGAACAACAGATTGAAGCGCCGAAACCGGCCACGGAAAATATTCATTGAACGTTAGCTCGGAGCCCGAGTGTCAGTCCTACGCCCTATTATCTGAGACCTGCATTTTTTTCAAACAGATTTCTTCGGAGCGGGCCTTGGTACAATCGTTTGCCTGATTTTGCTTGCTGCAGCTGCATACGTTTTCCGCCGACAGTGAGTTTCTTGTAACAAGTTGCCGATAAGTCTGTCAATTTAGGTGCCTACAGTGTACATGTCTGTTGGTATCTAAACTCGGAATTATATATTGTTTGTTTGTTCTTAACTTCCATGGCTGTTTGCTGAGTATTTCATGTCTCTTCATATGACTGTGAACTTATACTAAGATAATGTTTGCTTTTACGTGCAGTGCATCCGCAAAGAACATATTCACCAACTGGTGGATCATAGATCCAGTTGAGGTGTCACTGGAGAGGAGTCGACCGAGAATATCAGGATAATACCGCCATCTGGAGAAATCAAAAGTCTGTCCTTTTCTTGGTCAAGGTCATGTATTTTTTTAAAAACATGCGGCGCCCATTGCTTTTCCGATCATAATAAACTGCCACATCTGCTACATCTTTTTGCGCTTAAAATTCTCGAGAAACAGACCGACATAGAGTCAACAGATGTGAGCACAGACTCCAAAATTTGTTTTCTGAGGCTGGATTTAGCACCGAGAGAGAATTCCATATTGGGGGCCCAAAATTCAGACCGATCTACACCAGGTCCTGGAGACGACCAAATGCAAGACGAAACGGAGACTGTACCCTTAGACTGATACCGAAATCAGGGTTTCCAAAGATACTTTGACCGATTTCACACTAAAAAACATAGGCAACAGTCAAAAGATCGAAAGACTTGTCAAACTGCGGTTTAGTATCATCTGAGAGATTCTGAACTAACTCCTACCTTCAGCTCCAAACTGCGCAACAGCCATCAAATAAATCATTGCGACACAATGACGGAACATAATCTACATATATTACCAGTGAAGCTTTTACGAGCACAAAGCGCGAATAAGAGTACTTTCGACAACCTTGAATGCCACCACAAACTGCAAAGCTATTTGCTGTTCTATGTACCATGTAATTTTTGCATTATACTTTGAGATGGTATGAAAACAAAGATGGTTTCCACACTGAACGATTGAAAATTCAATCCCCAACTACTGATTGACTACTTGCGTCACTCAAACTACAAGAACGTTTCTGTTTGAAGCCTTTTGCTATTCCTGATGATATTCATCTTTTGTCTTGTTCCTTTTTATAAAGAAATATTTTTGAATAAAACATTTTGAGTTCGAAATATACTGATTCATCAATAAAAGAGATACACGGATTGCAACTTGTCTGCGTTTGCATTTTAAAGTATAGTCTGACTCACAATCAACTCACGTTTAAGCTCCTACACATACCACGTGAGTGAGTAGATGTCTGGGCAGTTTCCATGCAACGGACGCAGTAGGACCCTTATGGATGCATTGCTAATCCTTGCGGCACTTGACCGTTCCACAGGAATCTGCCAAATAAAAAATGTACGATTGAAAATCTGTTTATGTGTGTCAAAGCATTGTGCCTTTTCTATATGTTATTTATTGTCGGCGCCATAAAGAATGTTTCCAAATGTATTGAATCTGGAATATGTCCACATGTATGTTATATCGGAATGGTAATGTCCTGATTATTTTCCATATCATTGTTTTATTTTATTCCCATGCTCCAACGTAGCAGCTGCACAATGAGTCGGACAACCGCAGTGAGAGATTCCTCTCCTCAACGAGCACACTTTACCCATTGGACACGTGACTCCATCCCAGGACTCTATAAATATCAATAAGACCCTCTCAATAATAACTGTATTACTGTCGACTTACGGGTTACACCGGCGTTTGGATTTGATAAAAAATGCAACCGGGTCGCCAGCTCTGACGACCTGACATTTTTTTATCCACCCAAACTACTATTTAACCCAGTATTGAAGTGAATGCGCGAACTTTTGGCCCTTACCAAAACAGTCAAAACACATGTGACGTCACAGGAGGCTCCCCTCCTATTATAACCAACTTTTCACAATTTCAAATAGCGAAGTTACTCCAATCGTCCTAATCTTGAATTTTTTGGACATCTCTTCGAAATTACCAATTCAGGTTGCCAAAGATTTGGCCTACAGTGCATAGTTAAAAAGCTGTGGCGTGTAGACTCTAAAAAGTAGTCCGCCTCATTCCAAAACTAGTTATTTACGGTATTTTTAGGGTTTACTCAATGTACCTTTTAAACAAAGCGTTTTAGACAAATTCCTGCAAAAATAAAATGGAAATTTTTAAAAACTATTCAAAATTCTGGAAAAAATATAGTGAGATTAACTTTACCATTGAAATTTTGGTTGAAGTGTGAGGAAGAGATTTTTTGTGACATCGCATGTGCTTTTACTGTTTTGGCAGCGGCCAAACTTTATAAACTCACAGCTATGTTGAATAATAATTTGGGTTGAGAAAAAAACATTAAACAATCAGAGCTGGTGACTGGGTCACCCTTAAATTGCATAATCATCTCTCGCACTTTTATCTCTCAGATCATGAACTCAATGAAAAATTAAAGAGCTTTCTTGAGTAATTAACGCAAACAGCCTCTGCAGTCTGGTGTTCCGCCACCATACGCACCAAAAATAAATGACTGCACGTTGTAGGTTTCCTCCGTCCACCCTCCCACTGCAGGCACTACTTGGCAGAATCCCCCCAAAAAGAAATGGTTCGCACTATAGTATTGGTGCATTGGCTTTTGGCGTTGACTGATGCCCAACAAGTATCGCCTGTAATTATTACAACATCTTGTTGAGAGTTCAATTCCAAATCGGCAATAGAGATCCCGAAATTGATACAATTCTATATACGATATTTCAAAGGAAGAGACACCATAGCAGTTTCAGTTTCCCATTCCCTGTAACTTCTGCAGATTCGACAACCTTCACCTTGCATGGGCCACCCTCGTGATGACTTTTGAGTTCGCTTTTTATGTCTATTATGGTTCAATTAAAAATAAAAATACTGATGATAAAAATAGCGATCAAGAGCAGTTTAAAAATATTAAGGACATAGTAATGGAAATATTAGAAACAAAATAAAAACGGATTATGATTAATTACTTGATCTAAATTTCACAATTACTTGCGAATATTTCTGTCGATGTGATTAGCGTTCCAACATACAGTGAATTTTTCTCTTTTTAAAAAAAAGCATAGTAGTAATAACTAAAAAACGGTCTGGAAAGTCTTGTTCGAGCGGTATCCAACTTGAGGCAACGGGAAAGTCAAATAGCCCATTCCAGTCTCATACGAGTTAGAGTTAATCATAGAGGATAACTATAAACCCCCCCCCCCTTTATCCTATTTTTAATTTTTTGTTAAGAAATAAACAACAGTTCAATCGATTGTCTATTTGATTTTCTGTCGATTTTTGTGTCTGTTTTTGACTCTGAGTACGCTATAATGACAACATTTATTATAATTCGATTAGTTTCTGCGAATAAACTTTAGCACTATATGCGTCTTCGTCGTCTTCGTGACACCTATGCATAATGTCAGGCATCAAAGCAAAGATTCTGAAACCCTGCAACAATATTATTTGTTTGATTGGTTTTGGATGATTTTCGACTGGTCTTTCGTACCGTTTGAAAGTACGAGTACTGTTACACAACGCGACCAGTAGGCTGCCAGTTCGCTTTATGGGATGTCTGGCTGGGCTCGAGAATTGGTTGTTACTATTACTCATTACCTTTGGATAATGTTGTTGTTAACGGTTTACTGAGAGATCTCTAGAGAATTTCTTTGTGCCGAGAAGAAAAAGTTTCATCCGAAAATGCCAAACGATAAAGAGACGAATAGGGGAGCGGAAACGGCGACGCGTGCAGCAGCGGCAATAACAGCGTTCGGCACCGCCATTGGCATTCATTCCGTCGATCGCTACAACCCCGGGGGGGGGGTAGTCACAGTTAAGACATAGCGAACGCCGTGGGTACCAAGCAAAGTTAAATGGCACTTAAGGGACCAGTCATGATACCGAAAGTCTGGAACAAGGAAACCAAAAATACTGAAATAATTATCCGACGCAACCAAATGGCAGAACATGCCCAGAAACAAACGGACGAAAATGTGCTCGCAATGCTGCCACTCACTCTTGAGGAGAGAAGTGAAGCAGAATACTGCTATCTACGAACTGTCATTCAAAGGAGCTGGGCCGAACTGAAAGATTTCATTTAAAAATTCGCACACCGAGCTTTTTGGTGAGCTAACAAAAAGCACTGGCATGACGGATCATCAAAGATACTGCATTGGTAAACACTATCTGAAGAGGTGATGAAGCTTTAGGATGTTTTCGAAAGCGTAGGAAAAGCATTTACCGACTTGAAAAAGAGGATAAACTATTTAGCGAACTTCACAGCAACATGTTTCGTGACGTAACTATGATAGCTCCGAAAACACATCATAATTTTTCATCAAATCCGAAAAACCATCGACATAAAAATTCGTATGTAAAACGAGCGGCAGAGCTCGTGAGTTGAAATTTGCCATACGCTATAATCGACCCAGTTAATTTACACGGTGAGCAGTGACAACCGTGAAAACTATTGCGGAAATCATTTTGGCTCGAATTATTAAGAAACGAAGAGGCGCTAGGGACAAAACCGCAGTGGAGAATGAATCCGCGTCTACGACGACAGGTATCCACTTAATGCCAGATAGTTACAAGATAAAAACAGACTGGGAGTGTCCGTCAGCAGAACCGATTTGAGAGACAATAGATACGGCCTGACCGACCGACCGAAAGCGGCATGATCATTGGCAGGCGCTCAGAGGCTACGGCCGAGAATTTTGGCCGAAGCAAAACTCTCACAAAGAAACGGTGGCGTGCGACTCCAATGTGGACTACAATTTCAAGCAGACCGTTGAAAGTTTGGACTCCGGGAAAACAGTCTTCGTTCATCTGGCACTTGTCGACTGAGCCGACTGAGCCGACTGTTACACATAGTACCTCGATAAATCTGGCGAACTAGTCTGGCGGAAAGTTTTAATTTTTTTGCAAGAAATAGAATTCGAACCCGCTTGGTCTTTGAAATTGATGAACCAATTCCCCTTCCGGATGAGAATGACCTGTTCTACCAGGGAACGCAATGTTTCTCGTCTCATCTTGAAGAACTATTCTGCTTTGCTAAGGATGATTTGCGGGCCTAAATGAAACATTTCAAGAACCAGTTTGCTCAAATTCTCTACGAGCTGACCACCGAGGACGACCACTCACGCAAATGTATCATGAAAAGCCAAACGTTGTTTACGCGTTCGGCGAGAGGCTTCGTTAAAGCAGCAATTGATTACAGATGGTCGATTACAGTTGGGCAACTGTGCTGAATGTGCCAACTATGCCATGTATACCAATTATCTCCTTATAATCAATATGCAGCACAACTATTACTGAATACAGCACTATGCCATGTGCTTGTTCCATCGCTAACCCTAACTTTTTTAATACATTTTTTCAGCAATCGTTGTTTTAAGTTATTTCGAACTAATAATCCACTGTTTTCATAGATTCTGGATGGAAGAGGTCTTCCGTTGTGGTCCTCCAGAACGCATGAAAGCAATGACGCTACCCTAGAAGTGCGCGACGATAAAACCATTTGTAATATCCCTACGGTTAAGTCATGACTGATTCCTGCGTGGAAATAGCCTATGGAAAACAGATTGACATGCAGTTAAAATGGCTAAGTAAAGGGATTGGAGTATTTGATGCTTTCCAGCCTGTATCCAACACTGGTTGAGCTGGCTGGAATTTAGGCTGGGTATAACCTGGGTTCCTTATAGGTGCTCTTATAGGTGCTGACCCAAGAAAAAAGGAGCAAGAAAACTTGGAAAGAAATCAATAAGGGCCGTTTCTTAACAGCTTCAGTAAAGGCTTTACGTTCCTTCGACCTTCTCTAACAACGTATTTATAAAAATTACACCGCCTACAAAAAGACGAAATCAAACGGTTTGTGATAAAGAACCGTACAAAAAAGATACTTTTAAAAGGAAGATATTCGTTGTATCGGTCCAACGTTTTCATCGTATTCTCCCTGCATATTGCCCGGAGGACTGTAGTTGGCCACCACATAGACACCATTCCGGCCTCGACTTTGAGCTATTCCCATTTCCCTGGTTCCCTTCCATACCACCTGGGTGAAGTGTCCTGTAACATAAATATTTTGTTAAACGTATTGGCTCTCACCAGTCTTTGAGTAAGTTACCGGTGGGGCCTGTTCCAAACCATGAAAAGTAGTCCTCAACCTCGCTGTACCAAGCATCAACTGCCGTCGCGCCACTGGGAACGCTGTTAGCACTAGTCCAGTACAGATTTTCGCCATGTTGAGTTTGGCTGTGTACCATACTGCCCCTTTGGGCCAGATAATTGGCCCAGTTTTGCGCCACGTTGCACAGCTACACAGTCGAAAATAAACGAATCGTCAATGAGCCACTCGATTCATTACATATTAAACCTTTACCTCTTGATTCAGCCTAAGGGGTGCGGCGCCGTGCATAGCTCGGTAGGTGTTGTGTGCACGCAGTGCCTCCGTCTCAAAAGCACCAAAACGAGATGAAGCCGCTCCTGGCATCTGACAGATCACGAATACATTTTTATGGGAAGGTCATGAAATGGTTACAGTGGTAATTTGGTGAAGGGCATTAATTAAACACAACTCGGGTTGGTTAAAATTTACGGGTAGACCAAAAAAGTGTCCCTAGAGAGTGCGAGCATACTGTAATGTATCCATTTTTGTTGAGGAGAACTCACATTGAGGCTTGATCCAGGTGGGCCGTACTGGTTAGGAGAGCCGGGCGATGCTAGTTCAGCTTTAATGCCATCGAAGTTGATGATTCCTTCAAATTTTTGGGCAAAACACATTTGAACGATAATATCAATAGTTTTATTTTTTAATTCTTGCTTAATTGATGGGTCAAAAAAGTTTGTATTGCAGCAAAAAAGGCCTAATCGATGTACTTACCCGCAGCATTGGCGAAGACCACGAGGGTGGAGAGGGCAATAATACGCAACATTCTTCTCAAGGTGTGTAAAAGAGAAAATTACCGTTCTGAATATAATTTTTCCGGAACCGAATTACAGCCCTTATATAACAGCGCGGAGCTTATTGGCGCGACCTTGCAGCATAATTTCGCTATCAAGTGTGGATAAATCCTCACGTGGACAATCGAAATTGATCGAGGTAACCCCATTGATCACTAATTGTATGTAGATCACTGATTGTATGTAGATCACTGATTGTATGTGGAATAGTCCGCTTTATTCATACTGATTGGATTATTCGGGTTTCGGATACCAGTTCGCGGAGAATTGCACCAATTTGTTAGCCAATTTTGGTTATTGTTCCGGTTTTGAGTTTTGGAGCCATTTTCTGATTTCATGTCGCCGCAGCTTTCGAATAAAGGCGCGTATCTGCTGATAATTGAAAATAGAAGCAGTAAAGGTTAATACGTAACATGTGCTGGTTCGTATTGTGATGCGACAACAGAGCGCCAAGAAATTAACAATTACAGAAAAGCAACTTCTAACCGTTTATCTGCTGGTATTCACAATCGACCGGCGATACGGTCGCATTAACAGTATGATAATTTTCGTCCACTGGTTGCAAGATCAGAACTCTCAATTTCGATGCAATTAACATCATACAAAAATAGCCCTACATTTACGTAAAATGTGCAAGGACCACCGATCAAGTAAGACAGACATGTATCGTCCCAGTTCAAGATCATTCTAGCTCAAGCTTAGGTCAAGACCATTTCGCTTTGAGCCTGCATGACACGATGTCTTTTCTTCCTTTGTGTCAACTTTCAGGGGCTAAAGGATCTTGCTGGTTAAGAGATTGAGCAATAAGAAGAACGGGAAAAAGACGTGTAGTCAGACAGTATAGACAGCCTTTACTCTACAGCAGCCTTCTCTGTAATTTTATGTTTGTTTTCTTATACTAGTACAAGCCAAGCCCGAGCTTTGCCCTCGCCTGTTTGGTTTGCATGATTATACATACATGAGCAATGAGTGACTGAGCAGATATGACGAAGTTGTGACACAAAAGCTGTAACGGCGTTCAGTTCAATCCATTCTAGATATGGACTAAAAACCTTTTTCACTTTTCTGCACGCCCAGCGCATTACCCAATCGAGCCCGAGCCCATTTCCACTTCATTGCTATTTTCTGCCCATTCCCCTATTTGTCATCCATTCTGTTGGTTACGCATCTTCGATTATTTTTGTTACACGCTCTTGTTGTTTATCAAACATTATTGTCGTGTTCCCTTTTTACTTTAGATATTTTCTAACGGCCTAGCGGGAGTTGGGCAGGAAAAAAATCTGCTCTCGATGGGTCCCTCACACGCTCACGGCGGACCAAAAGCAAGCCCGGTTAGTTTTCTGCCAAAATTTAATCAACGACTTCGGCGGAGAGGACGAACGACGGTTGAAAGAGATCGTAACAGGTGATGAGATGTGGGGGTGTTGAGGTATTTCAAGGTTTCTATCGCTTGTTTTCCCGCAAGGGTTCACTTCTATTTTGTCAGTAGCATGAATTGTTATTCATTGCATTCGAAACCAGACCGGGATTCCCGTTACCAAGCCATGACCTTTGTACACAATCTTACGCGATGTTATCGTCGTCAGCATCGTGGACCGGAGTGCCTGCGCGACGCCCAGCTGCGACAGCAAACAACGCCGCCACCGCCAAGACTAGGATATGAACAGTAGAGTGCATGTTTTAAACACACTTTTGCGAAATATTTTATAATAGTATAATGCTGCAAGGGCTTCAAGTTAAATAGCATTTTTTCGTTACTTCTGCGTTCTTCTTTGTTCGTTTGTTTTACGGGCTAATTAGGTCTACCGGTCTAACGCAGGCACGAACACTCCACATCTCCAGAAATGTTTGTGCGTGTATTGCGGATCCGGCACGTTTACCTCTTGATAAAACTGTACTGCTTCGCAAGGTCAACGGACAATCGACCTATCAACAGATATCTTGAATCGGCAGCAATTGCCACAAAGCTTCTGCTACATTTAACAATAACGGCAATTCTGATTATAATCTTCTGGCAGATGCTATCTGCAAGTGTGTATCACGTATTATTGTTCTTCTAGATCGTGAAAATTTTGAACGGCACTTAAGGTTTGTAGGGATGATGGGCCGAATAGTAACCATTTCGTCACGTTTTCCCCTCCAAAAAGTGTTACGCTCATCAATGTCAACGGACACATTCTTCCGATAGCATATATTATCCATTACGTATAAACTGGTTCTCTGGGGGCGACACTTCAAATTCCCAGAGGAGTTAAAGTTCGGCCCTGGCATAGTCAGCGGTCGGTCACGTTTCCTATTCGAAAGTGTGCCGCCTTTCACAATCAGGGTAGTCGCGGTAGTCAGGGTAGTATAGCCTGCTGACAGCAACAAGTTTGCCTACGCCACAACCACTGCTCAGGCTGCGACTACACTCTGACTGAAGATCGTAAGACGCATGGCGCAGAAACATTGCAGTGTGTCATGAATTATAAATCGTAAACGGTATCACAACTTTTTGAAGCGAACCGATGTACGAAATCCTTGCACTGTGTTCTGCGGTAATCTGTAGTGGACTCGCATGTTAATGCTTTTAGGTTCCGGAAAACCATGTCCGGAATGACGGTATTTGAGTGACTCATATCCGTCACACATCAAGATATTTTCTGATGTGTTATCAGCTTTTTTTCAAATTTTTACGTCATTATCGGTTTTGTATATTTAAATCGGTTTGCTCCGATCATTTAGGAGAAGAGTTTACTGTCGGTACCTTCTAGAGAAGTCAAAACTAGCGATGTTAACGGTTGGAACCATTTAGGTTTCGTTTCAATTTCGGTTCAGTTTGATAGAGTGACGTATTGAAGTTTTGACCGGGGTGGGCCGAGGGGGGATGCTGACTTGAGGGGCCGACCTGAAATTTTGCTTAGGGCTCCAGCCCCCAGCACGCCCCGACTCGGACCCAGTATAAAAATTTGGGGGGCGAGGGGGGGGGTCCAGCACAGTCAGTACAACGGTCAATACGCCACTGTTTTGGTAGGTGAACCGTCTCAATTTTACCGGTTTTTTTGCGGTTTAACTGGATACGAGATTGCGATGCAAAACTAACTAAATAAGCGAAATTCGACTGTAATAATTATCCGCGGGCAAAATTGTGCGGCTGAGCAATGGGTTTTGGTTTTGATTTTTGTACCGGTACTACCAACAAAAAATGTGGTGCGAAACTAGTTTTGGCAAGACTTAATTTCCCGCAATAAAGCTTTTTGAATGACACAAATCTACATAAAAACTCTTAACCGGTTTGCTCGGTAAGGTTTTGGTTAAAAACTGAATGTGATTTGAATCGACTTTGTTTAATTGCAAAAGCGAACCAGTAAAACCGATTCTAAGCGCGGTTGAATAAACCGGTTTTACTAAACCGTTAATCACTCCCAACTGAACTATGAGCAGATTAAAGGATTCAGAATTACAGAGAGCACAATTGATCAGCCTCTACCTTTTCGTCTGAAACAATTGCGCACTCTTGTACCTGGCCATTTTGCTTTGAATTTGACACGCTCCGTCGACCACACGGCACTACAAAATGTTTTGTTATTTTTGCTTTTCTAGACAAGCGATCTTCCAGCACGAGCGGCTCGCCATAAAAATATATGTTTGTCTAATGTGAAAAATAAATCTACACTTGCAATGGAAACGTCTGTAAAAGAAGCAAATGCACGTCTTACGCACCTAGAGACAATGTGACAGCAGCTGTAAAATCAAACGGAGACAGCGGGTATAGCTAGGACAAAGTAACAACAGCCACTCGCATACACACTTAACATAAAAACATAGTGTACAATTAAAAAGTAAGTCGAAGCCTGCAAATGATGTTTTTCTATGCTACCGCTACCAGACTAATGGATCAAAGTTTTATCATTCACTTTCTCTTTACACGACTGCCGCCAAACCCGAAGCCGAACTTGGAGGAGGCAATAAAGATGGAGCAGGGGTCAGGCGCTTCAGGGCCTTCGGCTGCTGCTTCTTCCGGAGGCGTTGCCGAAGGGAGTTGAAATTCTACATAACCCTCCCATGAATGCGTAAAAATTGAACTCCGGGACCACAATGTAATCAACGTAATGTGATGAACTGAACTATACTAATGTGCTTTATTCATGAAAATTTTCAGCTCAGTTGTGAAATACGTAAAATCACTTCACCAATAAATTATTAATATAATCTCACATGGGGCGTGAGGCATCTAAGCAATTGTCCACGCAGACAAGAAAGGTCTAAGTAAGCGTCCGCTTAGACTAAAGTAATTTATGTAACAATCGCCGAGAAGCGAAGTACTAAGTAATTCTCGATTAAAAATAATAACTAGCAAGTGTATGTTATACACTAAGAAATGCGGAGCTCGCGTATTGATAATTGGGGCAATGGGCAATGGGCAAGGACGTCACGTCAGACACACGGACAGCGCGTCGCCCACCCACACGGCGTGGGCGGACCGTACACGTGGGCATGCGTACGCGTGGGCGAGGCCGGACATCAAACCGGCCACCAGCAGAGCTGAATGCAGCGCTGCGTGACGTCATACACACAGCGCGTCGTCCTCGCCCACGCGCCCACGCGGACCATACACGTGCCCATGCGTACGCGTGGGCGTGCGTACGCATGGGCGAGGCCGGACATCAAACCGGCCATCAGCAGAGCTGAATAAGAAATGCTTCGCTCGCTCCGCATGATAATATACCTATACAGTAACTCCATAACTCTAACTCCAGAATGACCCCAGTACCCGATGACTTCACAGTATTATACCTATTCATTAACTCCATAAGTCCAATTCCATATCGATATTTAACATCAATTTATAAGCTTTGTGTCAAAACACGCTAGTAGTGGTGCACCCGATTATAAAAGCAAGGTCAAGGATCTGTTCGGAAACAGTAATTAAATCATTCGAAACAGTCCCTTGACTCCGGTCCGGTAGTCTGCACTCGATGCCAGGAAGATAATCTGCAATGAAATTACTGTTTCAGCATAAAGGAAGACTCGTGGTACGTCAATTATACTCCTAATTACCGGGCATCCAGCAAAACCGCAGAGCCCTAACAACCCCGAGATCCACAACCTCAACATCTGGTCCACAGCGTAAACACCAGGAAACAGTGAGACTATGATCGGTCCGGGCAGGAAACAAATACAATACCAAGCGAACGATCCAATTAACATTTTCGCAATCGATATTTGTCGTTTTTGAGTGGTGCTCAAACGAGCATTTTGCCCGTTCGGTTCGAAGGGAACCGCTAGGTTCGGTCGGTTCCTATTCGCCGTTCCAATGCGAACGAACAAAATAGTATAAATGATCCCCATCAAACCAATGGGAATGTATGCCCCAATGACGAACCAGAGAGTTCCATAGAACCCGTCAACGTCAGTTTCAAATGCACAGCCAGCAGGGCCGATAATAGTTTGACCACCAATCCCGAAATAAACAGGTAAACTGTCACTAATACCGATCAACCATGGAATGATAATCATGCAGATCAAGACTTTTCTGGAGACCCAGGCGTCGTAGTGATGAGGATAGACAATGGCGACAAAACGATTGACAGCGAGAAATAATGCAGCCCAGTTGTCGGTGTGGTCGGAGGCGGTGTTGAAGAAAATGAGGGTTGGACAGTGAACGAGGGTTGTGTTGTTGATGAGGGTGAGATAGGAAGAGATGTTTAAGATGGGACAAATAACAGCACAGATGAGCAGTTGGATGAGCATGCTGTGGAAAATGAGAACGCAGGAACCACGGAGAAGGAGCTCGCGAAAACGGCATGAAGCACTGAGGAGGAGGACGAGCAGGACGCTACCGAAGAGGCTGACAGAGATGGTTAAAATGAACCAAACTCGCAGCGCTGAAGAGTCATATGGAATGGCAGTCGCAGATTTGTTTTGAAAAAGGAGCGAATCATTTTCTGACTGCAGCGCATTAGACATAACTCCGTGTTTCAGTGTTGAGCGACCGATTAAACGTCCGTCCAAACACAACTCGTCCAAACTACCGCACCCATGTTGGCTCGTCAGGGCGTCTCAACATCCATCAAAACCCATCAAAATGTATCTTAAAGATGTGATAATACTGCTTCAGTGTCGGACTAAAACTGCATAAATCCAGAAAGGATTCCGAGTAACTGTAGGATTTTATCTGTATATACGTAGTAGGCTGACTGGGATTGGATTACGACGGTACGTTCGTTCCCTTGGGAAGATAATTGGATTTTCCTGTTTATCACCTGTCAGGCGCTCTGGTTTCGGTTTCCGCACTTCACCGTCAATAAGGCAATTAACAGTCGAAATGTGGGTTGGTCAATAACCCCTTATTAACTGAGCACGTCGATAAAGCAAACAATTCTCAATACCTCGTATTAGAAACTGAAATAGCATCACTATCCAATAATTGGATGCTCCATTCTTTATCACTGATTTAACTTTTTCCAGTTTGTCCGAATTCAGTTCTTTCGGTCTTAAAATTTAGGATGAGTATTTTTTCATTCCACACTCAAAAGACACGAAGGTGTCGAAAAATTGTAGATCACACGGCACCGAATATAAAGAGCTACGCAATCCACAACATCAATATTAGAAATAGTTCAACCGTCAGTAAACAGGGTGAAAAAAGGGTCTCACGAAAGGGTATAGAGGAAGGAATCCGCAAAGAACGCGGCATTGTCTGGGCTGAGGGCCAAGTCTGCTTGGTAGTTTACTATACCGTTGTCCTTCGCGGCAACGCTAAAGCTAGTAAAACGGAAAGCGAAAACCGTTTAAAGACAATGCTGGCATTCACGCGCCGCTGAATTGGTGGGTTGCCTGTTCGTTTTCCGAATACATTTATTTAGAAGTATCCATCTACACTTGTTTGGACAAAATATTTTATTAGATGGAACAAGAGTTGCGAGGAAAAAACATACATTTCTGCCCAGGGCCACTCGGCGGTTACTCTTTTAAATAAAGAGTAACTACGTAGGATATGCCGTTACCAGGCTCTACAGACATGGCAGGAGCCGCCACAACATTTTATTCCAATTGTTTGGCATACATAAATAAAACCAATCAAGAAAGTTTTGATTAACAATTTTGATTAGGTGATCAGCCGGGCGTGTCGTCAAATGAAGGCGACCAGTGAATTTCGGAAATGTTAATGCCTTTAGCCAAAGGAATGGAGAAATTAATCAACACACAATTGAATATTCAGCAGTTAGACAAGTAAAAGCGTAGTAAAATTAATATTGCACAATCCAATTGGGTAAGTATGTTTTTCTGCTCCGCCAATATCAGTTTCGTCGGTGGATGTATGACTTGGCGACTAAAATATTTAACACGTACTAAGTACAATCACATTCTCTCCATCAAGCTAAATTCTAAAGCCGCAATTTACCCTCGCTCGGCGAGCGCCGTTCCCTTAACATCCTATCAGTCCATGGGGATTTCCAAAGGTGAAAACCATCTTGAAGATGTACATGTTATTTTTGAGTGTGGAGGAAACACTCTTGTAACCGTAGAAAGCTCTGGGCGAAAGAGCTATTGCTCCTTAATATTACTACCATTAACTTACGTTATCTTTTTGATAGGCAGAAAAAAAATTGTCGTTACTGTGCCCAATACCCTTCCGGGAAGGTTGTTTAAGGATGCTGTCAGAAAAAGCATTATCCTGGAAAATGACAACTGGTTTGACTTTTGCAATGCTATATCGGAGATGTGGTGCGGGTACACTGGACATTGAAGTCATTATACCGGCTCTAGTGAGCACCAAAGTAATGGGTGCATTGCGGTTCGTTGGCCCGGCCTTTCAGACAGCACTGGAGGAGGTGAAACGCGATTATCCGTCCCTTAATATGTCGCAAACATTCGTTATTACAACCGACAATGTGGAAGAGGTAGAGAACACCTGTAGGGAATCTGGCGATAATGAGATTGCAGAATATTATTATACTCAGCGACGAAACCATCTCACCGATGGACAAGACTGCTGGACGTTGTTTATCCTATCAGATTTGTGGACCCATCTTTTTTTTAACAATTGTAGTATAAGGCGCTTAACACCGTTCATGTTTCATACGCGAATGCATTTCTGGCAGGTTGTACCAACAGCATCGCGGGACAGCAAGAATTCGCTAACGGTGAGAACAAGGTGTTAATGACAAGGTAAATTAATGGTCAAATTTTTCCCTGGCAAAGATCTTTGTTGCTTTATGTGTGCCAGGGAGTGGAATTTGGCCTGTGTCCTTTCTGAAGTGGACCAGATCTCTCACCAAATAGAATACTCTTACCTTTTCGACTTGTCGACTTTTTCCCCTTTTGACTTTTTAAACGGTTGATTGAAGCAGTAAGTCGATTTTCACTTCAGTTGTGGTTCTTGTACTTTGCAAAGTTCCAGTCAGAAGTAAAAAATGTGCCGCAATACAATAGAGACAGGGCAACCGACCTGGCTATTCAACCTAGAGATAAGCCGTCCGAAGTTGAAATCAAATTCCTTTACTACTTGCAGTAGCATCACCAGCGCCTATCAAACCGATAAATCATCATTTCCAACTCTGCTCTCCAGCGTCATTACGCAGTCGTCTCCCATCTTCCTAGCCACGTTCATGAAACTAATACAGCTCTACCAGTGGGACCATGTGACAATCGTCACAGAGATTGGTGGCATTAACAGGGCTTATGAATCAGTTGCGCAAGGCATTTATCGTTTGCTTTCAAGCGCCACACCGCAAATTCCAGTGACCTTCGTGCCTGTTAGTCTGACCGGGCCGGTCAGTAGCAGTGTCCTGAACAATATACTAGACCGGTTTGCGGCCTCTAGTCGAGGTAAGCTGTCCAAAAGATTGCGACAAATGGCATAGAGTTCCGTTTCGATTGCCAAAGTCATGACAGCTCTTTTCTCGCAATTGCAGTCATGATCCTTGTAGCAGACTCGCTACCGGCCAATAAATTATTGGTAAACTTATTTTGCTCCTCTTGACATTCGCGTGAGTTACTCATATGCCTTTGGTTGTGGAAACTATTTTATTTCTGATAGATCCAAACCGGAGTGAAGGGATACTGACGGATCATATATGAGTTTTGCTTTTTGGTGTAATATTTAGAAGATGTGCTTTACACTTTGGCATGTTCCATATCATACTTTGCAAAATTTTATAAAAAAACTGCTGGTGTGTATATAGTTTTCTTCGAACGGTTGCCAGCAAGACTACAGGTAAAAAATTCAACGCAAACGATATTTTAAAATAATGGAGTAATATTCCCGTGTGTTTGCGAGAGTGCTGATTACGGAGATGGGCAAACAACCCGTAGAAAAGCCGTCGCTATTTTTCCGAGGTAAATACTTGCCCTGCAAAATCACGGTGTTGGTTCGGGCGGAGAAAAATTTCAGGCCATGAGAGAAATGCGGCAAGTTTACGACTGGGGATGCGGGGAAACAGTAGGGTTTCCAGCCTTTTGCGGGAAGTAGCCGGCAATTTCGAGCCTCAACTTCGCACTGGGTATAAATCCAAATCCCCTTAAACTTTATTTAAGGTTTTGAACTATTACGTGCAGTGGCGTTCCGAGCTCCGGCCGGAGAGAGGGGCAATTTCATGTCCCCGGGCTTCGATTTTTTTGTTGGTTAAAAAATTACTCTAGAGTAAAAAATGGAATGCACCATGCAATATTATTATTTAAATTTATAAAACTAAATCAATTAATACAGTGCGTTACTGATAGTCGGCTACTCACAGCTATTCCACAAATCAATTCAAGCGGTTTTGGGACTAATCTACCAAATTCAGCCATGGTGGCAAGTGGCAACCGACGTGCCTGAAAGTTTGTTGATTATACTACTGTAATCCTGCTATTAACGTAACGGATTCCCACAGGGGACACCAGAGAAAAAACTCCGAAAAATAAACGACCAACTGGGCGTATGAAATCATCCACACCCAAACGCCCCAGTTGAAGAACGTCGTCGGCAACACGAGCAAGAAGGAAACAGACGGGAAGCAATGGTAGCGTTCAGGTTGCTAGCTATGGAGATCGGTATCACTAACAGAAGGTACAGGGGTCAGAGCGACAGGCCAAATAATCTCGCAACCATAATTATTCTTTTAGGATGGAAAGATTTCAGGCAAGATAATTCCGATACAACCCAAACTGAACGTCAGTCGCTTCTGTTTCCAAATGATTATCCATTCAACGAGTTCATCTAATTATATAGGTTCCACTCTGGACATTACAATTGCGGAGGTCTTCTACCACCCAGGAAATATTCATCCACGCCAGTTCTCGAAAATGTTGCACACAAAGGTCACCCTGCGCGTAATCCTACCATGTTTCCAGCTTGTTTCCAGCCTTGTCCAGGCTGACTAAATCAGGCTGTAACTTGCAGTGAATCAAACTAAAATGCTCCATGCAATTCAGCCTGGAATTGAGCCCGGATTCCAGGCTCGATTCTCAGGCTGATTTCCGGCCTAAAAAAATAGGGCTTCTTTTCTTTTCTGGCCAATCAGGTTCGAGCTCTCCGACCAATCACAAATTTTTGCACAAATTTTTCACCAAGCAACTTACTCAGATTTCGTTTTCTCAGAAAGTTAGCATGACCATTGAACGAAACAAGATAGAAAAGAGATAACTATCGACGAAACCGGAAAATCTTTTGATGAAACAGGGAATTGACATTCTGTCGGGTCGACACCTGCAAAGAAGACATCGGAACGGTTGAAGTTGAAAAAAAATTCGCAATAAAAAATGTAACATAATAATTCAAGTTTGTCCAAGAACCAAGAACTAATTAACGATTAAGCGACCTCAAAAACTCCACAATCCCACAGCTTTTTGTTCGAAATCGTCCCGCGCCAGGCGCTGTAAGGTAAAAAAGTAAGCTTTATTGGCGAAATCCCTCTAGATTGTGGCAGATGATTATGATTAGTGCTACATTAATACGACAGACTTACCAATTGAGATCTCAAGTTAGTTAACAAGTTTCCTTCTCACTCCTGAGCCGAAGAAACGTATTAGTCAAAGTACTGAGACAAATTTACGAAGACTAAAATTTGACGAAATCTCGCGCGCAAGCGCAGGTGCAAAAACATGGAGTGGAAATATCCCGTTCAAACAAAATGGAAAATGGAGGAACTCAACTGACATTGCAGGTGAATTGCGGTATGTGGGCGTATCTAGCCTGGAGTTTCTTCTACATGTTAAGCCTGGAAAATAGGCTCGACAAAGCCGGCTTTGGGCCAGCCTGTTTACAGGATGTATATTGGCTAGTATTTCTGGCTGACCCAATACTCGATAAATTTCGGCTATGCCTGGCGTTTTAAGCCTGGAAACAGCCTTACCCTAGAGAACAGGGTTACGATTACGCGTAGGTTAGTAACAGCATATCGTTGCATCTAAGGTAAACAATGGGGAAAGTAATGTCCTTATTCGGTAGGTAATTATTGAAAACACGATCGTATTGCGACTGCGATGCACTCGTGTTGCATTCCCGGTCACAAAAAAGCTACTAACAAAGGGTGAAAAAAAGGTTATGAATTGCTCGTGCGGTGAGTATTGAATCGCAACTTAAGCGATGCTCGTATTCTGCACTGTGAAGTATGAAGAATGCACCATAAAAATACGCAACCAAACTTTGAAAGTTAAGCTTTCCAACGAAACAAACCAAATGAACGGCATTCTGCAAATCCCAATCGATAGGCTATTCTAATCGCTGTGGTGGCAGTGCTTAGCCGGTAGCAACGTGGGACGCCACCGACTGCACAGCTCGAATGGCTAATCCCAGTTGCGCCGTGACCTCTCTGCGGACGTCCTTCAAAAATACCAAGAACACCACTGGATCGGCTAACAGCAAGATCACCGGCAAAAACTCGGTGATTTGAAACACATCCACGGCGAGAGGGGATCGATACTCCAGTGCGGAGATCAGTAACGCTGTCGTGACTGTCACGGGTAGCCAGCACACTATTTGTAGGCAGACAAACCACAGCACCATCCGGAGTTGGTTGGAGGCTTGTTTCTTGCTTTTGGTCGCCGCGATGGTGCTGACAGAGTACCGACTTACGGAGGCTTGACCAGTCGGTCGGCCCGTGGAGGCTTCACCAGACTGTCCGACCGGGCCGATCCGAGGTCGCTGGACGCGTCCGTGACGAAACCAAAGTGTGAAGAGGAACAGGGGATAGGAGAGGAAGATTATGAGCTGAGGAATGTACATGGTGACAACTCGCACAAATACCTATAACAGCGAAACCTTTGTTGTTGACTGAGAAAGCAGCCTGTGTCTGTATATGTTTCCGTGTTCTGTGTCTGTGTCTGTGTCTGTGTCTGCACCTGTGTCTATGTCCCTATCTGCCTAAAAAACCTGATAGTTAGGTAATGCCCAGGTGATACGGCAATCCATTCCCGCAGGTTTCACAATATAGTAGTCTGTCAAAAACAGTGGCAGGTACAAGGTCATCTGGAACGTGACCGCAAAAACTGCAGCCAATACGCCAAATTTGATCGTTTTCGTGCGATACCAGTTGGGTCGCAGCAGTGCCAGCCAGCGATCCAAACAAATCACCACATGCTGCAGCAACATCCACGACGCGGCAGTCCACTGTGTATACTTGGAGTAGGAACATGCCGCACGAGTTGTGAAATCTATAGCGCCAGGCAGGAGGTGCTTTTGTAGCTGTAGCGAGCCCAGCAGGATGCCACAGAAGACGTCCTCAATCAACAGGATGAAGAAGTGTACGTTGAATGGCTTCAGCAGGCCCGGGCGACGAATGTAGACGAGAATGATGGATGCATTGATCAAGAAGGCCGCGACTTGCACGACCAATGATATGTATGCCAGAACAGTCAATGTCAGATGAACGGTCACGGTAGTAACTAGTGCTTTCATGGTCGCGTTAAACAGTATTGTGGGCAGATAAGTTGTCTGGTTTGAGGATTGTGGCAAAACAAAACTTTTGTTGTAGCTTGTTAGATCCATTTTTAGCAGACTAACAAATACCCACAAACTACGTATATATTTATTCGGGTGGCAGTAGTTTAAACACAGAGTGTTTTATTTGAGAATCATGTCTAACTGAAGGAATGACCTGACTCAGAAGAATATCACTGACATCGCACAAAGGATCGCACTATGGTTTGAACATATAGGGAGGCTTGTCATTATTAATAAAACGGAGTGCGTCACAGTTCAACTGTCAAGAATGGTGTCACTCTTTGTTCTGAAGTGCGAAGACTTCCGCGAACTGTGTATGTGGTGATTCCAGAAGAATAATGGGTTGTTTGGTTCGACCGCGATTAACGATCGGGTGAACTTTCACAGACGATTTTGTGTAGGGGTATTTTTGAGGCCGAACCCTTGTTGATTGACCTCTGCGGTTTCCCCGGTGGGAAATCATCGAACACTAGATGTCGAAGTTGAAGAGCAAACAATTCCTTTTATGTGGCGCTCTAAGTATCGTATATGAAGGCATAACGTCTGAATTAGTTGGTGCTGCTCCCTGTCAAAGCAACTATAATGCTGTGAAAGCGTTTCAGTGTGGGGATTTCCTTAAAGTGGCATTTGTTTGGTACGCCGCAGTGCTTCACGATCACATCTCTTGAAGTTCCGACATTCTGGTAGTGGAAACAAAGCCAGGAAAAGAGCAAATTTTCTATATATGAACGCTAGACATGAAATATTATAGACAAAATTCCCACTAAAAATTCACGGTAGCCAGCATTGCTGGGTGAGTACCTCCAAACATTGTTCTTAGTTGAGTTGAACTGAGTTATGGTTAATCCCGAGGTCGAGTTAAATCCTAATATGAGCAACGCACTTGTTCAAGATCAAAAAAACCAGCTTGTGTTGAGCTTGGAATAAACAATGAGGTCGCGGCATTTCCCAAATAGTGACACTTCGCCAGGAATGTCTTTACATTCTGGCCAACAGAAACAGTACATGATTAATAAAATGTTTGGTGCTCTTGACCCCAAAAAAATGAGATTCAGCAAGATCTTTCAGAAAAGATCTATTCGTTAGGTGCTACACTATAACTTTAGATCTAGTTTTCGACAATATTCATGAGGTATATTGTGTAAATTTGAAAGTCGCCAATGGAATACTATTGACATTTACTTACCATTAGATTTTTCTCAATAAATTCTTGAAAATGAGAAAAAAAATCGAATATGTTTTTACAGAGTAACAAAACAGCTGAATGCACTAGTCTTTGCGAAAAAAACCATTGGCTGATAACCATGTACAACGGCCACTGCATCGTTTTTAAACTTCTCTCAAAAGGATCCGCACACAGAATTTATCTCAACCCGGGTTTTGAATATCGTCTGTGCCTTTATCTGCGTCTCTTTCTTTCTATATGTCTGCGTTTGTTTCTGTGCCTGTCTTTGTCCCTGTGTCTGTGTCTTTGTCCGCTCTGTGCCCATGCCTATGTGTGCTTGTGCCTGCGTTTGTGTGTCTGTGCCTGTGCTTATGTCTGTGTCTGTGTCTATGTCTGTGTCTGTGTCTGTGTCTGTGTCTGTGTCTGTGTCTGTGTCTGTGTCTGTGTCTGTGTGTGTTTGTGTGTGTGTCCTGGTAGCGGTCTCAGTCTGTGCCTGCGTCTGTGTTTGTCACTCCGTGTTTTCTGTATCTTTGAAATCGCTTGAAACTGTCCTAATGCTCTATCAATTTCCAGAAAAAATGCTGCAGATAATTTTGTCCAGGAAACCAGAGCCACTTTAGCGCTAGAGTTTGCCTTTAGACAGTGCCAGCGGTATATATCACGAAGTTATTGACTAGACAGCTAAGCAAAAATATACATTTTTTCAAGGTTCCCGTACAACACAGAAAGAAATATCAGTGCATGTGCAGATTTTGGAAATAAAGTTGTTTGGATCTGTTCACTTGCCATCGCTCTGGAGTTCTGGAAAGCCCAATTGCGAGAGGCCGGCGAGCAGTACCTCAAGCATACCACGACAAAACCAATCTGTACTGTAGTTACATCATCTACATGTTTTAAATAATCTTCAGGTTTTAAAGAGCCAAAAAAATCTTTTAATTTAAACTTGCCTTATTTCACTGAAATATACTGTTTTAAATAAATCAACCAGTGGGAAATGTGTTTTCTTTAATTGTGATATATTTATATTGCAAACTTTGTGAAAGTAATAAAAATTAGGTTAGGCAATGGCTCCGACATACCCATTTGTGGATGCCTGGAAGCTCGCATCTAAGCGAGAGTACAACTACAGGGTGATTCACTACCACGTGGACACGCGCGATCGGTTGTCAGAGGAACTGTGCGCAATTGATCATGTCCTTGTGGTTAGCTTAAACGAAGGTGATTCAATTTAGGAAAAGTTAGCGTTTCAAACTATTAGGAAAAAGCAGTCAGCCACTCCACGCAGCTCTACCCAGAAAAGGTGACTATTTTATTTTCCTCGGACGAAAAAAGTATTCTTCTTGGTCACTGTGATTGCTCTTCCTATGCACTTTTTCAAACTTTCCTAAACGTTTGTCGATGGCCTATTAAAAAAGTAACAATTCAGAGCCTAAATTATATCTTTATATATATATCTAAATAAATCTCCCTGATATGTGTTGTGGTGTGTTATTCCTCTATCGCTTTCAAGGTGCGTAGGTATTTGAATTTCGATTAAGGAGAACCCAGCGCTTGATTCGATTTAAACTTTTGGCCATCTATGCAGACAGGTTGCTTTAGAGTTTTTTATTCGTTCAAGACAACCTTTTCCATAGTAATATATTGAGTTTACAATCTTTTGACCATCGCCAAAATTATAAAAAACCCACGTGACGTCACTGGAAGCTCCGATTCCAATTTGAACCAGGTTTTCAGAATTTTAATTTCAACTCAATATACTCAACTCAATTGTTTTGGACGAAAAAAACCTAAAGCAACCAGGTCTGGATATCTCGCCCGATTTTTTAAATGAAAATCAAGGGCCGGGTTCCCTTTGAGTCACAAGATAGTTTATCAACTTATATTTGAATTTCGGTCCGATCTCTATCCAGTCTCGATCTTTACTCCCAAACTGGATAAAAACAACTTGAAGAACTATTTTTCTTTGCTGTCAACTCATTAAAATCTTTCAGGTACATCTCAGCCGACGTCGTCGGGCGAAAGCAGTGGCGGAAATCTCCATGAAGCGAGTTAGTTCGAACGCCATTTCTGGCCCACCTGTACTCGTTCCAGCTGCTACGCCACCGGATAGTCGAAGCGCTGCCGTGACCAAAACAGTGATTGCCCTGTGTGTGCCCTTTGTAGTATCAGACTTGCCATGGGTGATCTATCCAATGATGGCAAAAACAGACATAGCTCTGAACACGCCACCGGGTTAACGGTTGTCACGCTATTCTTGTTAGGTAGGCCATTACTGCCGCTGCTTTCTTCCGAGTAATTGGTGATCTTATATTGGTTTGTTTAATTTCATAGGGTGCGCCACAAGTCCGTGGTTGATTGTCCTGCTGACGCCGCCGTTGCGGAACCACCTGAAACGACAATTCGGTCGAATAGGCCTTCTAATCGGGAGAAACTTAAGGCTGTTTAAGTTTCCATCTAATCAATCGCCTCAAAACCATCTATCTTCGCATGCCGTCGAGTAAGGTCGACTAGCTCTCATCCTTATATCTCAGGTTTGGAGCCCCATGCAGCGACTTCATTAGAGAATTTTCGGTGACGTTTCCATTTACCTCGTGAGCTCACAAAGCATATTACTGACACAGCGATGAAGAACTCTTTAAATATTATATAATCATTTAACCCTTCAAGAGACTTGGCACCATTAAATTCCCTCTCACTGTTATTCTGTGTTTGTTAATGATTTCAAGACTAGTATGTGTTTCATTTATCATAGTGTATCCTCATTATGTATCCCATGTGCTTATTTCGACTGGCAATTCTTTCAGTGTCCATGTGGCAACTCAGTATATACTACTGGCGAGTTTTGATACAAAGCTTATAAATTGATGTGAAATATCGATGTGGAATTGGTATTATGAAGTTCTAGGACTAACCTAATTGTTAGTGAGAAGCGAGTTAGGACATGACGCCTTCCGATAGCATGGAATTGGAATTATGGAGTTATTGTATAGGGATGATACTGTCAGGTTTAGGGATACTAGAGATCCTATTGTAATTGTAGTTATGGAGTTACGTAGATTTACATTACTATCGTTCGAGAACTATCGGTGGTGGAGGTTCTGATGGAGTTGGATTTATAAAACAATCGTATGACTAATAAAGATTTCCAAAAGTTCGTCACATATTCACAAAAATCGGGGATTACACTGTATACTACCATATGATAATTACTTCAATTTCAAACAATCCACGCAGAATCGTATTATTAAATTAGTATTAAACATGGCGCGTCTATGGCGTCTGTCGATACGCAAGCCACTTCTTAAGTAACGGCGGTCGCCAAAAAAAGCCGGTCCAACAGTTTAAATGCAGACAGCCCTTGACAGCATAGAAGAAGGTCTCTGGAATTGTTTGCGTTATTACCGAAAGTCTTCGCGTTATCTCTGAAATCGTGTGACCAGGTTTCACGACAAGCGTACTAGACTAGTTTACCCCTGAGTACCACCCAAACAAACTGCTGCCCTGGAACTTCTAGATGATTTTTTTAGTATATGTAACAGTCAAATAAGTGTTGGAGTTTTTGAAGGGATTCGAAATTGTATGGCGATGCGACCAAAGCTTTTTGAACGAGAGCCCCTATCCGTCTCCCGTTTGGGAAAGGGAGTCTCGTTCGAGGTTGAAGAGTTATGCCTCTGTTAGGAGTTATTGAGTTATTAAAGTTGTTGGAGTTACATGGCTGTGCCGGAGTGCTTTGAGTTAGGAGTTATGAAGTTATTGGAGTTGTTGGAGTCATGTGCCGGTGCCTAACCCACGGGGGTAAGGGTTTGGAGTTATGGAGTTATTAGAGTTGTTGAGTTGTCGGCTGTAGGACATTCCGAGACTGATTCTTGTCATACAGTCTTGTGTTGTACTGCGGCAAACAAATAATCATTTTTTGTTGTTCACTACCGTATGTTATGCTGTCATTGTGGTTAAATAGCGATGAATGGATAGTTCTTGTTGTTTCTTGTATTGTTGGGTATTTAAAAATATTAGAGTCTCAACACCAGATTGCGTCCAAGTTGTCCGATTGGGAAGTTGTCTGATGAACTTGAGATTCCGGTCCAGGAGAGCATAAAGGGATAAGATTAACTCCTTAGACTATATGCTAAAGGCCCCTGGTCACCCACACACTGCCCCTGGAGCAGTCAAATATTAGAATAAACTCTATAGACTACATGATTAAAGCTCCTGGTCACCCATACACTGTTCTTGAAGCAGTGGATTAATGGAATAAAACTACTGGACTAAATGGTCAAGGTTCCTGACCGCCCTCATGCTGCCCCTACAGCAGTGGAATAATGGGATAAATCAACGGTGACGCAAAAAATGGTACTCGCCACAGTTAAACATGTAATACTGGAATAAAAATAATGTAGCGAAATAGTCTCACAAAACTTAACGGTTCATTCAGCGTCATCTTCATCATTGCCGCCTGAAGTTGACTCATCACTGGCATCTCGAAATAAAAAAACGTTCCGATGCGTCGCCAAACAGTTTATGGTTTATGGTTTATGGTATTCAAGAGCAAACAATATCTAATGAGAACTGAAACATCTGGTTGGCCCCTTCGCAACAAGAGATTCAAAAACAAAATAGGCGGACAGTCAACAATTTCTCACGAAAAACAGACAAGCTTGAAGATTTCCACATGTTTTCAGACAGTTGGCGGCACAGACACATCAAACGAAATGAAAAAGTTAAGTCTCCGATTTTGGTCTTTGACGCTTCTGCCTCGACTCTTTTTGGCCGCCGCAAGTTGTATAAGTTGCTCAGGTTCTTGATGGTAATCAGTTCTTTCATGTAGTCGGGGATGTTTGGCTTTTTAAACGCAATCTGGTACAACCGGATCGCTTCTGTTTCCACCGCTCGAACACGTGGGTAATGGCGAGACGCGTGAATTTGCTCGGTTGAATTTGACGATGCCAAACGTGGCGTTCCGCTGCACTGCTTTGAATTGCTGATCCCATTGCAGGCGCTGGTCGATGATTATGCCGAGGTGCTTCACGCAGTTGACTTCTTGAATGGTGGCGCCGCTCATGGTAACCGGTGTCTTGTGCTCGCCTTTTTGTTGCTTCGGAGGGGAACGAAAATGATTACTTTGGTTTTAGCCCGGTTGATCAGAAGACGACGGGCAGTCAACTCGAGACCAAATTTTTCTAGGCCGGCATTCAGGAAAACCACGGCTTTTTCGGCGGTCTTACCGGACGCTTCGACGGTGGTATCGTCCGCAAAAAACTCCACGTCGCATCTGGCCAAATCCGCGGGAGAGAATTGCAGCATTTGGTTGATGTAAATGGAAAACAGAATGGGATCCAGAACTGTGCTTTGGGGACACCCGACGCGGTAGGGAGCGTGTCAGACAGACCGGTTTCGTTGCGTACGCATTGGGTACGAGCGAAGTAGGAGTGAAACCAAGTGAGGGCAGCCGTGTCAACTCTGATAGTTTGGAGTTTTGTAGCAGGGTTAGCTGTGAAAGCACCGACCTAAACCGGCCAAAAAAAGCACTGGTTTATTCGCCGACTTGGTGTTTTGTTTCTTCGAATCCGGATGAAGGCGTTTGATATGGTCGAGATTGCAAGTTATTTGACACTCCTTTCGTTTTTGGTTCCGGAGATGAAACACATCTAAAACCTTCAGAGGCTTTGTCCAAAGTTCGTCGTAAAAAGCTGGAAGAGAAAGCGGTGTCTTTGCTGCCTTAATCTGCTCAAGATTACACATGTTGTCGAACACAATAACTTGCTTGTGTCACTCCTCGTGCGGAATTTTCTCCTGCTGGACTCGGTCGTCAATGTAGTGACAGCCGACAGCAACACTTGGGTGGGAGACTCCGACCTATCGACGACGCAGATGAAGCGGACCTCAATTTTACCGCTATGGGGATTGCAGCTTTGCAAGCTGCCCATCAATTTGAGGTGGATGACACCGTGAATGAGGAGCCGGCGGCTCAAAACACGGATGAAGTCCCAATTAATGACGCTCCTGACGAAGACCTGCTACTGCACCTTCGACACCAACGAATTCGCAAGTGCCTGACGTCTTGTCAACAAGCTCTGACACCGTTGTTCCGCAGTACGCCACCTCATCCAACTTCGACAATTGGTTCGCCATCCAGGGCAGGTACCAGGCAGAATCGCGATTGATTGGTGCTTGAATGGAAAAATCTTTCATCACCACTGACATGCTGCGTTCTGCGTCAGTGAAAGCGTGGATGGCTATGCCTCATACTCAGCATGAGGCAAGTGGAGGCGTAACCATACGCTCCTACATGAGTTTTTTACGATAAGCAGCTCACGCTTTGAATAAATGGATCAATTTTACATGGTTCAATATTTTTTATTATATGAATAACGGTAGAGCAGTAGATAAAAAAGAAATTACATAAAATAGTAAATATAATACGTTTTAAAAACTTGTCTCAGCAGAATTTGTCCTGCAAACGAGAATTCGCAAGACACTGCTTCAGTATGTATATTTATGTTGTAGTCCTTTATTACGTGAAGTCATAATACAGTCAAAAGGAGAAAAACCGTAGTTCTTTCCCAAAAAGACCGTGCCATAAGTAATAGCGGTGGAATAAAAAAACGATACACAGTCAGAAACGAGATAACAAACATCTGAAAGTCTCACGGCCAGAGAATCGTAATTAAGAACAGAAAGATGACAGTATTGCTGCTTCCAGAACGGAATGCGAGCAAAGGCCTTGAAGGCGGACGAATAGAGCCACGCTCCTAAGACGGAACAGGTGCTTCGGCCATATGTACGGGGAAGCAAAACAACTCAATCAGAAAAACGATGAAAAAGTTACACAGAAAGAGAAGAGGTTGGTTAATCGATCAATCAGTGCCACATAGCAGTAGTAGGTGTTCGTTAGGGCTTCTAATAAACCAATCACCGGATGGGGCACCTTCTTGTCCATCCGCACAGGCTCGTCCTTCCACACCCAGGGCAGGACGCTGAAGTGTTCCTCCCAGAAATCTTCATCGGTGATTTTCGTAACATCCGCAAGAGAAACACTGAATCGAGCACTGGTCCAGTAGCGATATTCCTTTTTCATATCTGGATTGGTATTCCTGATTCTCACGTACTTGATGGATTGAATTCCGCGAGCAGTAAACTTGTTGCGGATTTCTTCCTCCGGGATAATTTGAAAAATCCACTCACCAAAAAATTGCGTTGTTGTTCTGATTTTGGACGGATGATCTTGACAGGCTGGATAAATCCGTCTGGATCGGCAGTGCGCTTACCAGATTCGATTTTCTCCTTCCGGTCTTTGCTGAATTTTGACTGACACACCAGCTTCCAAGGGGCTTCCACTCTTGTGATGTCAACCAAGTTTTTTTCGGCGACGATCGGTTTCGATTTAGGTGGGGCAGGTGCGCTGGTTGCAAAAATTGGGACGGATGAAACATGCTGTTTGGATGTCAGGATAAGTGTCGCTTGATTGGTTGATTGACGAGACTGGCTGATTTTTTCAAGATGGCGAGCAGTTGGTTGATGGCGTTTCCCTGCTTGTTTTAACTTTTATAATCTTATTCGATGGTTAAAAAAAATAATTCCGGAGTGTCTTTTGAGTAGCGCAATTAGGATCGGATTTATGTTTGGGTTTATTGAAAGACATGGTGGCGAGGGTGGTGCAGTTAAAATATGGTGCTTCTTTGAAATATACATATATTTAACATCCAATTTGCGCTCAGCAAGCCCGATGCTAAATCTTTTTCTTGACTCACGGGTGTTAAGCGTCGCATCTTTATCATCTTTTCATCTTTGCCCTTTCTCTATTTCAGGAATGGGATGTCTCGGACGGAGAAGCCGGTAATAGCAGTAACGCAGTTGTTCACCGCTCGCCATCACGCAAAGTTTTCAAATGCGAGCCGATAATTCTCGCCGCCACACCCGGCGCGAAATTATTAAAGGTGTGACGCCAAAACAATTAAACTTTTATATCACGTAACCATGAGTCATCATTTTTATTTTCATTTTTAGTCTGCAGCAGAGACAACGCCCTCGCACATCAGGCCAAGCCAATGCTGCCCGAAGAGGCCCAACAAGAAATAACAATAAAATATTTTTTCCATTTTTATTTGTGCATTTTACTGTAATGTGCGTCAGCGTATCGTAGGGCAAAGACTACACATGCCCAACCCCTATAAAAATGGAACTTCATAACTTTTATTTTGCAGAGCGTTGCCGTGGGAAGCTATCATCAAATCAAAAACCGCAAAAAGGGATCTACCACCAAGGCACCGAAACACGGGTCGGCTGAATGTGGCGTTTGTAATGGTCATGCAGGCGCTCTTGCACATGCTCCTTGAACGAGACCTGTGGCCAATGGATTTGCAAGAAATGCCGCCGAAAGACGCTGACAGCGGATCAATGGAAGTGGCGGCAAAAAGTTTACGGATTATGACCTGCCTGAGAGTATGTAGTGTGCGTTAGTGCCTACTGAGTTTCCTTCATCATTAAAACATTCATTTTTTAAGTATGCTTTTAAGTATTTAATATTTTTTCCTACATTTATTTGATGTTTGGAGGCGGTAAATAATTTACAGATGTCAGAGATTAATTGTCAGATGTTTTACTGTTTTATAATTTCGCGAAAATAGATGCACTTTGCTCTGATGAATTCTGAAATACCTGCATAATTCAATAACTCCATAATTCCGACCTGATGGGCCAGAGAATCCATTATTTCCATAACTCCATAACTTCATAATTTCATAACTCAACCTACTGCAATGTAGTGTCACTAATCTCCGTTATGCATCAGTTCCAGAACTCCAACTCAATGCCACTTATCGTGACCGTCGTTTGAAAAGTTCTTGTTCCAAAACTCGCCACAAGTGACAAAAAAAACATCTAGACAGACATTCGGATTGACAAACAGACAGAGAGACAGCTAAGCAAACAGACAAACAGACAGACAGACAAACAGACAGGCAAACAGGAAAACAGACAGACAGACAGACAGACAAACAGACAAACAAACAGGTAGCCAGGCAGGCAGGCAGACAAACAGCCTCACAAACAGGCAAATTATAAACAGACAGAGAGGCAAAGAAACAGACACACAGACAAACGAATAAATAGATGTATTCATTCGGCAATGAAGGCGAGCGGACAGAATTCAATGGAGACAGGTGCGAAATATCATACATAAACAAGTCCTCAGGTTACCACCAACTCAAGTACTTAAAGAACAATATTGGTTTCACAAATTTGCTGTAACGAAAATGGAAAATTGTTAACAGTTGATTCTCGCCCAAGTGCCAATCTTTCGCGGAAGTTTTCGTAAATTTATCCTACTGTTGTGACAAGAGTCAAATTGCACCAGCCATGAAACAATACTTTTGTAGATATAATTCAACGGAAACATAAATTTACCAAACGCGATTTCCTATTTGGCAATATGGAGAAAATTAATCATTTGTGCGACGAAATCGGTGTGGAAAATTAACTCCTAGTGAAGCAGGATATTTCTCGTGAAGGGCTTCACCAGATACAGTGCAGCGCTCGTAGTAAATGTAAAGTAAGCGGCCGTTTACTTAGAGCAGTAAGAGTAATCGGTTTTATCTTTGAAATCCCCATTAAATATCTCCTCAAATGCTGTTGCCAAATGTACTGCGACAGGACATCGGGACCACTATGGAGCGAAAGAAGTTTGACATGACCGATCGCCTCAGAGGAACGGGAAGCGTTGGTAGAAGCAAAAATTCAGCGTCGAGTAGAAATTCTAGTGGCTTCTTCATTTGACGACGTCTGCAAAATCAAAACCACTGATCCATTGGTAGGTACCAGTTTGTGATGATGTATTGGACAGGACGGACTTCGTTTTAAAGAACTCCGGCTTACATAATTAGAACTACAATGAGCACCACGGCTGAAACGCCCAGGGCAGATCCACCTCCGGAAAACAAGCGATAGTGCAAGTTGCCTGTGAAAAACGGTTTGGTATGGTCCCACTTCCACGTTCGCCTTCCTCGTCCACGTATATTCCACGTTTTTGTTCCACGTTGTTTACTCTTTCACGTTCCAAGTCTTACTGCTTCCACGTTCCTTTCAAAAGTTCGAATATTCTACGATCCTGCTACCAGAACTTGTATTTTATGAATTAATTTGGCAGGTAAAAAGGGCAAAAGTGGAACAAATGACGGCGTCGCAATAACTACTGGTACGATACGAAAACTGCAAGAAGGCTTTTCTTTGAAACCTGCCGGCGTGGCAGCAGTTTCTGCCCGTATTCTCGTCTGGTGTTATAAATCTTTGCTTGAGTCACTGATATACTACAAGGCACTGGGTTGCCGTGAATAGTAGGTCTACTACATCTTAGTTAGTAGATTATTAGTATTAATTGGATCTACTATAACTAAGCAGCAAATTAATATTAAGACGGTCAATAATCAAGATATTAAGCTATAATACATTGATCCAATTTTTAATCAAATTAAAAAATGGATCGTGAAATGCGGCAGAGCTGGAACATGAAAGATTTGGAAAAACGTGAGACAAGTCAAGGAACGTGGAAGTCTGAAAGTCGGAAAAATGTGGACGTGAAAGGCGAACGTGGAAGTGGAACTATACCAAACTGTGAAAAACGGAAATAACCATCTTGCGACACACGACATCTTCTATGGAAACCATAACGGAAACGTCACCGAAACAGTTTAGGGTACTTTGGTTAATGCATTCAGCCACGTTCCTCTGTCCGTTGTAGCCGCATCTGGGTTCATTGGGCGGGAATGGCTGTCCGCTGAACCACCTTCCGCGGTCAACTAGATTCCAAACAAATTGCTCCGTAACAGGGTTGTTGCTGGATACGAAGCACGTCTACAAGGTGACCAGTGTCAATGGACGTCGAGATTAACGGTGTTTCTTGCTGTATGTAGGCGTTACGGGTATTTATACCTTGAATGCCGCTTCCATAAGATCGAAACATACTGTATGATGCTGGACCGACAGTTGACCTTGCGCTAGCATGTGTGCTTTCCCGATTTGAAGGTCAAACGTGCGATTGAGTAATTGATCCGCAAGCAGCTTTCCACCGGGAGGAGCATTCGTCCAGCCGCCTGGATTTGCTGCTTCGACGGCCTATCAAGCGTACAAATGCTCTAACTATTCTTCACCGAGGCCCGGAGCGGACGGACGAACATACCAGAAGGACAAACCGACCGTATGGGACGGACGGATAGGATGAACAAGACGGGCGAACAAACCGGATGGATGAACGGACGGACAGACCGGACGGATGAACGGACGGACTAAACGGATGGACGAACGCACGGACATGCCGGACATATGGGCGGACGGACAGACCGGACGGATGGACAAACGGACAGACCGAACGGATGAACGGACGGACTGACCGGACGGACGAACGCACGGACAGGCCGGACTTATGGACGGACGGATGGACGGACGGATGGACGGACGGACAGACCGGACGGAAAGACCGGATAGATAAACGAACGGACGGGCAGACGGGACGAAGGAACGAACGGACGGACGGATGAACGGACGGACAGACCGGACTGACGGGACGGACGAACAGAGCTTTAGATAGACGGACGGACGGACAAACCGGACATATAGATGGAGAGATGGACGGACGGATAGACCGGAGGGATAGGCGAACGGTTGAATGGATTCATAAACAAACGACGGACGGGCGACATGTGGGCCGAACGAGCGGATTTGCCGAAAGGGCCGGATAGATGGATGTCTAGACATGGGTGCGCTCGCTCACACAAACAGATGGACGGGCAAAGGAACGGATACGTAGCAAAAACGATGAACGTAAAGACAGACACGCAGCTGAACATACAGGCGTCAGCAGAAATATTCAAACATAATCATGAGAAGGCCCTTTTTTATTCGATGAATGAATGAATGTTTCCTACCTCCGCCATCAATTCAATCGCAGTATGACCAGCAACGTTGGTTTGTATTCTCTGCCATTCAATAAGCAGTGAACGGAAAGTTTGAATCAAAGTGACATGAGTTATTGAATACTGTAGCTGCATCCTGCTCTTACTGCAGGCTGCACTCCCGTACCATGTTTTTCAGGTTTGTGTTGTTGTACTTGGACAGCGCAAGCGTTCGCCATTCTGGGACCAACTGCCGCATTGGTGCAGTAGCAGCTAATGCTACCGTATCGACCAGCTTAACGAGCAGAATCGCTTGATAGTCGCTACGCATTGCCTATGAAACAGAAACGGGAGACGTCAAGTTTGGAATGGTTGAACAAGTTGGTGTAGGAAGGCGCACGGGACCTGATCGTTCTCACTCTGCGCCTGCCATCCGTCGTTGCCGTCCGCGGCATCATCATTGGTGATGGCAAGAAAAACCTACGCAAAGTTGCATGGTGGCACGCTTAAGTTAAGCCATTGACAACAAGCAATCTTCTTAACAACAACGTTCTAGTGTTCAAGCGAACTCACGTGTTCGCCATAGGTCATGTTTTGCTTTTTGGCCTCAACCTACAACCAGCACTTCGATATCATGTCTGCAATAATAAGCACCGTTCTGCCTCATACACCATGGTAAGGACATAATAAGACTACAAAGGCTTATTCAGTTGGATTCGGCTTGATTTGCTTCAACATTTATGGAATCCTAAATACAAACGCAAATATAGGCATTAAGTGAAAATGTCTACGGGAGACGCTAACATTAGGCATAATGTCATGTGAATACAATAAATGATAATACCAGGGGCATGTAGTTAGATTTTTATTCAGAATTTTCATTTGGTGGTGGTCGTGGCACCAACGTAAAATCGTACCAGAATTGGGCGCATTCCGGCGGGAGCTCCAAGATAAAGCAACACTGTAGTATGTAAAAGCACCAGCTTTGAATCGCGCAGTTAAGCAGTATTCTATTTCTTGTGGAAAGTATTGTTAAATGTACATCCCTGAGGTTCCGCATACCATTGCTGTAACAATTCGATGAATTGGTGGGAGCGGTGTTCGGGTGAAACGCACATCAATATGTGACTGCTTTTTCCCCTGATTTATAAAATTAAATTAACTTTCATTTGACACCACAACAGCGGAAGTCAGGAAACTATTGAAAAAGTTATAGCCGGGACCTTGCAAAGACTAAAAATTCAAGATGAAAAACGTTTGCTTTAGTTTTGGTACGGAGAGCTCGTTAGTTTCTCGGGGGGGGGGGGTTCTACTACCCCGTCGCCCATTTGGCCAAAATAAACCGACAGCGTAGGGCCATATGTACAATTTTGACATTCGGCCGCCCCGGGCGTCATACCGGGTGTTAAATTCATTTCTGGAAAGACTTTAAGCTCCGCCCACGCATTTAGCATTCATAGAAACTTCGTTTTCGACATTTTTTCCTTTAAAGCATTCAGTTCTCTGTCAAAGGAATACTTTTCAGTGCATTCGGTGGGTTGGATGATTGATTGTGGTTTTTGTAAAGTGATGTAAGCGAAGCCTTTGTCTTAAAACGTCTTAACGTAAGACGTAACGCGTCATTGTTTTTTTTCCTTGCAAACAAAATTCTAAGTGCCTTATGCATTACAGATCAAATTTGTAAAGTGCATTTTTCTCAAAAATGATTTTCTTCACAACAAAAACAAGAGAATCAGAATACTTTAACTTCCAGCCCAAGTCATGGTATTTCATTTTTCCCGAGCCGCCATTGTGTCTTAGTTTTTGTATACCTCGACGTTCGAAGGCATGTATTTTACAAGTTGATTATAGAATAACGATTTTTTATCTTTAAAGCTCTTTGTGAATTAGTTTCACTTATTTCTGCATCAAAGGTTTTCGAAATCCGGTACATCTGCTACACTGATGTTCGCTTGAACCAAACACCGCTTTCACCAACCCATAGAATCTCTACAGTATATTTCACACTGACGCTGATTTCACGTTAAGCTCTGAATGAGCCTAGTCAGTACCTAATTGGTAGACATACAGAACACGAACCTCGACTTTTGCTGTTGAAATCCTGGAGAATAAATGGCAACGCCTGTGACGCGTTTTCCGAGGCCGAGGCAAATTGCTGTCGCGTTAAAAGAACGCCACAGTTTCGGGGCATTGATAGGTGCAGGTTGATTGCCTGGTACCCGTAGTAGTCGTCACTGCTGGTGTCATGTAGCAGGTATACCCGTGTCCAGTTCATGCGGACCAAGAGGGCGCATAGAATGACCCCGTTTACCGGGGTCTTCGGTGAGGTGGTCACGTAGCTGGGAAATTGATTGCGGTTGCCCATGTTTTCGGTGTAGTCCATGCTAAGCATAAGTTCGGGAAATGACGATTAGTTTCCTATGATTGTGATCGCACAAACAAGTCTGATGACGGTGAAAAGTGTGGCGGACCTTGTTATGAGAAGCACATCCCATCCTGCTGCTAGCTGACTCATGTAACGGCTCTCATAGCAGCCTACAGCGAGAGAATACTAATAAGAGGTTCCGTACAATGTTGTGCGGGTGCCTTTGTTACTGTTTTTACTGTTACTGTTGAGGATCTGAGACAGGAATCGAGTTGTTAACCAGACGAGACAGAAACAGTGAGTGAGTACCTTACTTTTGTATACTTTTATATGAGCAAATCTTCACAGACCGACAAAGTAGACCGACAGACCAGATATTGTCAAGGTCACAGGTCACAGGCAAACACACTGAAAGATGCAGGCACTTTTTTGTGCAACAGGGATAGATCCGGTTTCGGAAATCCTTGTAATTCGAAATCGAATTTACTTCGGCAGAGTTGTGGTCGTGGCTGCCAAAGTAAGCAAATAGCGAAATCGACAGAAGGTCATTGCGAGATTCATTTTCTTAAAACCTTAATGCCCCCGTACATCATCAAAGAGTCATGGACTAGAGTGGACCTCCTCTCCTAAAGTGGACTCCCAAACCACGCCATTTAGAAAATTAAGTGCTCCCTCTCTAGTAGTCAGTAATGCGCGTGTCAGAAAGTACGTGTGTCTTTCCTTCCGTGATTCATCTCAAATACCAGACGCACTTCACTTCATCTCTCATTCATGAGCAACTAGTTCTGTGACAAGAGGAAAATGTACATTTGTCGTTTTTACTCGAATCACCGGTTACAAAACTGTACCAGGTCAGTCGTATTAATTGCTTCTGGTATTTTCATCAAGCCAAACAAGGCTTAATACTGCTGCTCCGTTGTTCAAGACGAACGGCAAAAGTACTGCACAATCCCGATGACGTCAAGGGAACACGGTTCGTTTTTACCATAGACTTCAATGGTAGAAACGAACAGCCGTCCATTGAGCTCATCGGGATTGCACAGTATTGTATTTCTGCGAAATTGAATCTCGTGTGTGCTTTATATCACTTAATTCCGTGGATTGAAAAGTTGGAAAGGAATTTTGCAATTGCTTGAGACTTCTGAACCAATAGCTGGCACCCCAAAATACAGTAGCAGTACTATTATAGCAAAATGAGTTTGCAAACTTTTGTCCGTTGCGAAAATTGTCTAAACATCTGTTACGTCACGGGAGACTCCGCTTCCTATTTAAACCATTTTTTTTAAATTTGAATGGCCAACTTTCTCCGATTGTGGACTCAGTCGTAAGCTCTTAAAAAATTAGACGTCAGTTTTCAAATGTTTTCGAATCAGATGAATAGTTCAAGAGTTATGGCGCGTAGAGCCAATAAACAACTGTTTTTTCATGGAATCGGCTCAATTTTTTAGTTCTATGCGCGATGACTCTTGAACTAATAATCTGAAGCAAAGAGTTTGAAAACTGACTTCTAATTTTTTAAGAGCTTTCGATTGAGTCTACAACGAAGAATCGGAGAAATTTGGCCACTCAAAGTTTGAAAAACTGGATGTAATAGGTGGCGGGGTCTCCTTTGACGTCACAAACATTTTGACAGTTTTGAGCAACGGCAAAAGGTTTGCAAACTCAATGCGCTACTGTATTTAGAAGGTGTCTGATACTGTTTCAAAAATTCCAAGCAGCTAGACGTAAAAATCCTGTCTAATCTTTTATTTTAAAGCATCCGCCGAGTTCCCTTAAGGGCAATTCGTTCCTTTATAAACGGTGATTTTGTTCTGTTGGCGCTTTTGCGAAGTCCATGATTTTCCTGAACACATTATGAGATCCGGACTATTAAAGCACGTCGGCAAGTGATGCACCTATCTTCTGGCAAAACCAACTTCCGAACCAATTAATGACGTTACAGTTGTAGGGGGCGGAGCTAAAAAACCAAATCAATTCCTCCAGCCTAATTCTCATTGTCTTTATGAAAACCAACTTTTTTATTCCATGGATGGTGACAAACACTCTAGCTAAAAAATCATCTTAAAGTCACGTCACGTGGTTTTGACAAAATTTGGCAAAAACCATTTGTCTCACGTTTGTAAAATCCAAAACTCAAATTCACAAATGATCAAGCCATGTAATTTTATGCCATTTTTTTGGGTAGAGCGTTTGGTACCCTTAATGCAATAAAAAAGTTGGTTTTCATAAAGACCATCAGAAGTAGGTTGTTTTTTAAGCTGCGCCCCTCACATTTGTGCCGTCATTGCTTAGTTTCTGATGATGATTTTGCCAAAAGATAGCTGCATCACTTGCCGACGTTTTTTAATAATCTGGATTTCAAAATTTGTTCAGGAGAATCACGATGTTAGGGACCATTCAAGTAATATGTAAGCAGGGAATATGGGTCTACTCAAAATCGTTCGAACCCCTGCAGATGGGCCTCTAACCATTGGGGTGCCCAGGTGCGCCCGGACCCCCAAGAAAAGGGGAGGGGACCTGGCAGAGCGTCTTAAGCAAGATTGATGAACCCCGAAAATTCAAAGATTAACACTCGAGGAAACAATACCTGGAGTAATAATGACTGTCAACACATCTGCAGCGCTATATGCCTGAGTGTAGTACCATCTGGAAAGTTCGGACTGAATATTATCCTTCAGACCGTCACAATTTTTGAAGTGGTCACTGAGCAAAAACTCCGCCGTCCAGTTGATGTGGGGATATCTCCCACGCACCGCAGCCAAACCGGTCTCCACGGCAGGCGCGATATGGGATAGTGAAGTCGTCTGCGGCCAGTTGAAGAAGCCGGGCGAGACGATGTTCACCCGGCGCCGCGGTAAGGATAGGCATTCGCCTCCAACTAAGAACTGGTACAAATAAAAAAATGCTATTAGGCTGCGAAGGGTTGTGATGAATAAATGGAAGCCTCGCATGTTTCACAAGGTTTCAGGTGAGAACTGAAAATCGGATCGTGACGCTGTTCACAAAACGCTAAAAAACGCGCCTTGTTCATAGGTCCGCTCAGTACTGACATAATTCAGAACCGAAATAATAACCGCACCAAAACCCGACAAAACGGTGCTTTTAGCTACTCGCAACTCTATACGCACAAAGCTGCTACAACCCCGTGAAAATTTAAACAGGCGAGAAGCTGCCGGTAAGTGCAAAGGGTCCAGGTCATGAGGTGTTGCTCAAATGGCGTTTTTGTCATGTTTTGACGACGACAAATATGGTCGAGTATGAGGTAAGGGCACTGGAATGGGCCACTTGACTTTCCCGTACCCTGGAATGGGCCATCGGGCGGCAGGGGGCGCTCTGTCGCAAATTAATCAAAAACAGTCAAGTCACTGCGTAGTCAGCGACCTCTACAGTGGACTTTCTTCCATCGTCCAATGGAGCTTTTTATTTCTCTTTTTTAAACATGTTCCCACAATTGTTTTTCATATCTGATACGCGTTCCACCGGATTATCGATTATTCTCTGTCACTTAGAACATTAGTGAAAGCCAAAAATTGGGTGGAAGTTGTGATTCCAGGGTGGCCCATTCCAGGGTACGGGAAAAACAAGTGGCCCATTCCATTGCCCTTACCTCATACTGGTGCCCCAACTGCATTTAAATTGTCGCTTAATTCATAGCAACTGATTGACTAAATCGCATGCGAGAGCGCTGGGTAAATTATTCTCTGTCTTCCATTTGTCTTACTGAAGAATTAAGGGGAAGCCGCTGCATTGATACAGCGTTTTTGGGCTTCTTGTCTGATCGTGAAATTCATGGTTCCCCAGAATAGCCTTCGCTTTCTCAATCATACTGCAATTAGACAAGTGGTTTAGGTAGTGTTTGGCAAAATCAAAATTTAAAAAGGCAGACGATGACGATACATTCAGAGGGCGGGGATGAAAATTTAAAAACGAACAAATTAATTCCGGGACCCGGATTAATAATTTAATTAATTTGAGTATGTCTTCGTGGTAAATGACTGTTTTAATGGATTGAAGATATTAAACGCTCCACCCAAAAACATTGGAATAAAATTAGTTTGTGCGGTTTTTTCTATATTCGAATTCGGGAGGTTAGAAAAAGCACAAAAACGAATTTTTACCAAACCAACAAAGCTAATTTTATACTAATTTTTTTGGGCAGAGCGTTCAGTGCATTGATTGGACTCAAATAATCATTTACCGTAAAGACACGCATAATTTGGGTCCCGGAATTATTTTGTCCCTTTTTGAATTTTTGGCAACGCCCCCTGAAATGTGACGCCCTCGATTAATTTTTTGAAATTGTATGTAACAAATAGATAGCTAAATCACTTGTCTAACTACATTACGATAGTAAAAGGGAAGTCTCTTCTACAGAATCATGAATTTGACGATTAGAAAAGGAGCCCAAAAACGCCGTCTTAAATGCGGCGACTGCCCCGTAAGGTAACCAAAACGTAAGTGGGTTTGTTGAAATCACAGATTCCCCAAGTCTGACAAGCCAACGTACAGTAATCGAATCAAACGAACTGAAATAAGCTAAAGCTGGAGAGTGGGTGTGAAATTGATGAGAAAAAGTTTCAGAACACAAGGTTATATCTACTTTTATTACGGACAGTGCGATATAGTACGAAGGTTATTTGTGCGAAATATGAACCCGCACACGCGGGTCGGTCCCGGGCCAGACCCGCAGGAACGTATCAGTTTCGGAGTGGGGAGAAAACATGGTGATCGTGAATGCGATGTGCCTTCATATTCCTTTAGTAATTGAAAGTTGAGTAATTGGCAAGGCTTACGTGCACGTTGTTCCGTTGCTTCTATGCTAGTACTTTATGATTTCCACTTATAATTTTTATTGATTAAATGAAAGCCATCACGCTCTATCAGTTGAGTGAAACACATTGTCGTAAACTAGTCAAACCTACAGTTAGATAGTGGTTTGAACTCGGATCCGCAAGACTTTTTGCCTGCGGGCTGCAGGTGACTGTTTGAGGTGGCCGAATCCCCGGCAGAACGTCATCACCAGTGGCTGCGGCTGCGGGTGTGTAAAGTAGTAATTTTCAACGGACTTCTAGGTCCGTTAAATGTGGGGCTGAGCGTCGCGCTGAGCTTCCTAGACAGCCTCCTTTCTCCCACGTGGCACCCCACGCACGGCTGCATCCAGGTAGGGCTATGAACGGCAAAAATAAAATCATTCAATGAATGAAATTTTTAAATGAGTTAAATATTAGTTACTAAAAATGTCTAGTTGACCGAGTGCGAACTTATTTTTTGAGGGAATACTTGTACTACAACCATCTCATGCAGAAATGAAAATGAAGAAGCCGAAACTGCCAAAGGCTTCTATAGTAGTCATTTAATGATCTCAACAATTCTAACACTCAGGTTTTTAGTTCATCGTACTCAATGGCGTGATGAAAACATGAAATGCCAGGCTGTTCGAAAATAGTCGATTACCCACATCTTTTTTCTACCTAAATGCATTCCATGATAACACCTCATCTTCGTCATCTTTTTCAGTTTATCAAATTCGACTAGGACATTTATATATTGTAACAGAAATACATATCTTGCAAAGAGCAAATTTTAAATTAGCGAGAAGTCTAGAATCACACATGCACATGGTTAGAAATGGCAGAGTACTGTCGTCGTTCGTCATAACTCCGCTCCTTATACCTGAGAACAATTCTGCTTATGCCATTCGATTCAAAATCAAAGTCTGGGGCATGTAGCATCAAAAAACTCAATAGGAAGCGAATTTGAAAAATTCTCATGACTGAGAAAGGAATCCCTTAGCCATTTCCCAGCTTTGCAATTTATTCCCGGACGAGCAGGCGCAAGACAAATTTTCTAAAACTATGTCAGCGACATATATTATTCAAAGAAAAAAAATTTAGCGATCGGAATTTGACGAAGGTAATTAACTTCATGCTGGTGTATTTTTAGTTTCGTTTAACACTTTCAATCCTGTTTTCAGGTGTTGCAATCTCGCTTGCGCGACTACCGGGTTGGAATGGCGGTTAATCTGTACAACACCATACTCGCGGTGAAGATGTGGCTTTGTCAGCTGGCCCGGCACCTCGCCCTGCTGACCTTAATACAGGCCCTGTTGCAAGATGATAATGCTGTGGCAAGCGAGTACCCCCCAACTAGAGTTCAAGCTTCAGCCTTACGCCGCATGGCCCTTCTGGGCTAACCGGACGTTGTTTATAGGCGTAAAAAAATCGAACAACGGCTGCGGTTACGGCTTTTACGCGGAGATTTTGACGTCGGTGCGTACGCCGCAGTATTCCTAACGTGGGTGGTGCCCGTGTTTCTGAGTGGCTTGACGATTCTTCTGCTTATTTGTCAGCGTATGCATGAGCTCATCATAACCCTACGAATAAATGGAACACAATATTTTAGCCAGCGCTCAAATGTAGACTTGAAAGTTGCCCTGTTTCAGGCACACTGAAGCTATATTAAACCGAGGGACTTTTTTCTAAGAAATCCACGTTGTATTTCAGGCACATTTTGTCATGCTTAAATGTTTGTGTGCCAAAGAAGGCAATAATTAAGTCACGATATAGCATGCGTGACTCGCAGTGCGATTGCTTACATTTTCTCAACTAGCGAAAGAGCGTTCCGAGAAGGGCGAAAGCTCCCTGAGATTTGCTTGAAAAGACAGCTTGGAATGGATTTTGAAAGTCCCTATAAATGCGATGTAGTGTAATAAACCTTCACTCTTCCATTTTTCCTCACCATCTAAGCAGCTAAAGATATCCGAGTTCTCGTTGTTGTCAGTTGAATTTTGAAAGTACTTCTTGTATTCGCATCAATTTCAAAATCTTTTTGCGTTTTTTCCCATTTTGGTACTAAAATCTACGCGCAATGGCTTCTATTGTATACTGGTACAGTAATCCGGTACCCAAAGTTAGTGTAGTTCCAAACAGTTCCCTGTGTGTTGATCCTGGAGTGACAGTTCAGGAGATGATGACGTGCGATGCAAAATGGAAAAGATTGTTCTAACTGTGCCTAATACTACGGTTGGATAACGGTGAGATTCTACTGTTCCACGTTGGCTTTTACGCGAGAAAACCATGTTTAAATCTTGTTGTTTTTCATTTTATCAGAGCGTACAAAGCTGGAGCTGGAGAAACACTTGAACAGCTGTATCTCAAGAAATCATCACAGGTTAAAATGCAAAAAACTAAAAGTAATTGAGTAATAAGTTTTTCTTATTAATTTAATTTTAGTTGCTTTAAGTTTTTACTTTATATTTTTAGCTGGTAAAACCAATAGCCTAGATTTAATCAAAATTAATTGAGTAATTTTAGTTTTTAAGTTAGCCCATGTTAAATCGTAAGTCACTAAGGCTTTTAGTTTAGTTTTCAGTTGAATAAAGAAAACTAAACCCTAAAAAGAGTTACTAAAAACGTTGGTTTAGTTTTAGTTTAATTTATGTTTAGCAGTTTATTGTTGTCATCCCTAAATTCATAGATAATACAATTGATTTTCACTAGAGCTTTTTACGTTGTCGCTTAGTAACAAAATTTACAAATCAGGTTAGCAAAACTTAATCATAGCAATTAAACTTAAACTTTTTTCGTAACTGTTTAGTTTTCGTCTTTTGGGTTCTTATACAAACTAAACTAAAACGTTCAATAAATTAAAATTAAACTGATGGGCTAATAAAACTATAATTTGACTAACTAATTCGACTAAGGCTAGAGTAAAAATCTTAGTTACTAAAATAAATTAAACTAAAAACCTATAGTAACTAAATTTTGGTTTGCAAAAAAAAATTATTTGACTATAATCAGTTCTTGTTATTTCTACTTGCAGAAAATTAAGAGCAAAACACCGTAACAAAACGCCAACGATATCAGCATGAATGGCAGCAGCACAAATTACGTCCACGACAGTCTCATGCGAAACGAAAAACGAGATTATGTCTTATTGCGTCCAGAAATCTTCTAGTTTCAACTTAGCAGTTACGCTGGTGCAAGTAATGTTCATTACAGTCATTACCAAAAATACCAAGAAAATTTTTCATTTGCCCATCAGCCTGCAACGTCATTCGTAAACCGATATGTTAAACGACTCGTGATTGGATGGATTTCGAGGGAAGTTCCTGAAAATCATTGCTATAAACAGCCTTGAGTTTTGGAAAGACAAGCGGCAATATTACAGGCTGGAAAACAGCCTTTGCGGCAGGTCACTTAACATGCCAAAACAGCATTGGAGTTTTGGCACTGATTTTTCACAGAATAAGGCCTTACTTTATCCTCTAAAACAAAGCTATCTCAAAGCATAAATGAGTCACGAGTTATCCGTAGGTAATCACATTTTGTGATCAATTATCGGAATGAAATCTTCCATGTTCCAAGTGTGTTTTTTGGTTCGACCATTTCAATCGTACCGCACGTTGTGAAATCAAAAACAGAATTCGAAACATAGTTCCGATCTTATACTTGATCTGACTTCTTTCTTCCACGTGATTAGATGGGCTGCTGCGCCGACAGGTGGACCAACTGCGCCTCAATTACAATCATATTGAAACGTTGAGGTGCTTAAGCCGTTCATGGTGGCCACTGGGTTCAAGAATTTTAGCCTTCAACTAGACAGCGCGTTCCATAACTTTATGCGTCCTTTGAAACAAAATCCCGTTGCCGATGATTGGTGATTTAAAATGAAAAGGGAGAACTTTTCAGTCCAAGATCCAAATGGTCCTGTGAGCCTTGCTTGCGGTATAAAACAATTAGACCACACAGGCTGACAGAGTGAGCAATCACCTCCCTATTCTGAAACGTGTAGCTCGCGGTAAATTTGCGGGCAAGCTGTAAAACCTCTCGTGAGATGTTACAGCCATCGGCAAAATTCATAAGATACTCAATATTTCCAAAATTTTTTAGTTTATCCGGTGTGATGTTATCCTTGCCAACTTATGCATGGTGGGTGATCATTTCTAAAAAATGTAAAATTTTTGAAAATATTTTATTTTAAAAGTTCTCGATTGTTCGTTTTTGCAGATCCTAATGAGTGAATTTGAATCAAAATCTCTGATTTTTTTCTACATGCCTGTTCATATATAAAAAAACAATGCGACTGTTGGACAGGGGGATAATTTATTTTGGATTGTTCGTGGTTTACTCTTCCACATATATCAGGTTTGAGCAGTCTGTTCGAAGCAATGGCAAAATCTTCAGTAAAGAAATTATCACTTGACGAGTCGATTCAATTTTTTTGCAACAAAAATCTCGGAGCTCGTCCGGCCAAAAAGTTCATTCAGTCAAACGCTAGTGAACCGCCTCAACAACCAAGACTGTGGCCAGAGATCATCAAGTTTTCTAAGCTTTTCGGTTGATTTTTCCATCGGAATGCAGAATCTCAAGAGGGACATGCAACTACAGCTTGAATTTCAACCTGCAGCGCAGCCAAACCTGTACTTGTGCTTTGATTTTTCCGAATATTGTTTTTTTTGTCGATGTTGTTTAGGTTGCCTAACAAACCGTGAAAAAGTTCTTGTGTGCCGTACATTTGTTAGTTTTTGGAAGTTGCAGTGGCAACTTTGGGCGGAATCATTGGTCTCATGCAGAGTCAATCATCAATCAGGAAGACTTTCCAATTCGCGGGCAGTTGAAAGCAATGCATAAAGATATATGATTATACCTATACACGTAAGCACAAGTATATGTATAAGTATATGAATAAGTATAAGTATAAGTATAAGTATAAGTATGTAAGCATAAATAAGTATATAGAACAATGGCTCACGCGCCAAATGTCTTGTCCCAAAACTGGCCGAATGCAGACAGCCCTTGGTAGCATAAAAGTAGGTTTTTGAAATTGTTTGGGTTATTAGCGAAGGTTCTCGGGTAATCTCTGAAACCTAAATTAATTTTCACTTGAGTACCACCTAAACTGATTACACGGTAGACGGATTGTCCACACTTAACAGATTATTCGGAAGATTGATAGCATGTTTGAAAAGTTGTGCATAATGATTACGGTCTGTCCGGAAATTAACCATCTGCCCACAAGTTTGACGAACCGTCCGGAAGGTGGACGGTCAATCCGGAAAGTAGATGGACTATTCGCAAGACATTGTACTGTCCAGAACATTTTGAAGAACTGACCGTAGGGTTGACGAACTGTCCGGAAAGTTATTGGGCCGTCCGGAAGGCTGGCGAGATGTATTGAAGATCAACGATCTGTTCGGAAAATTGACGGATTGTCTGATAAATTGACGGACTCTTCAAAACAAATTTACGGTCTTGTTAGGTCTACCAACCGGGATTTGGGTTGTTGACAAGTTTATTAGACTGAAAATAGTGATAGGCAAAGAAGTAAACTGGAAGAAAAGAAAGAAGAAGTACAACTTTTTCTAGAACTTTTAAAACACATGATTATGAAGAAAAGTGTTAATTATAAAAATGATAGTAAATACCACACACACATCAGAAATAAATCCAAGTAATTAGCTCCGCAGCAATGTAGGGTTAATAGGGTAGATAGATTTACCAAGTAAAAAAGGTACTTGTGAGTTAAAAAGCCATAATAATTAAATATGAAGACATGTTGGGCGTGGTCCAACAATTGTCCTCCGCCAGAAAACTAACGTCCTCGCGTGCTGGTTTACTGCGGCTTCTTATTGGGTGGTGAGGTAAGGTCCTGCCGACTGCAGCGGCGTGGTGATCTGATTGGTCCGCAAAAAAATTCGAACGAGCACATTTGCTCGAACAATCCGAATATATATAGTTATCCCAATGTCTCAAAGTGCTTTGGGATTCCCAAGGGGGCTTAGTATTTTACGCAGTTGCTAATTTGTCACCGCTGTTCTGCTATGTAGCAATTTAAACCGGTTTATCCGCTGATTCGACGGTATTTTGCTCTCAATTCGGTCGAACGATCCACTGACTAGTTCTCTGAAGGGCAGTATCTCCTCCACCGGGCTTGTATTGAAACTTCGCTGCAGAGTAGAACCAGTCCGCCATTTCTTTGCGATAGTTCTTGTGTTTCCGTTGCACTTTTTTCAAGCTGTCCAACAACTGATCCACTTCTGCCTTCTAAGGAGTTCTGTTACTGTGAGGCTTTGACTCATTAAAAATTATCAGTGGCGTTATAGTTACTTCTTCCGACTACTTACTTCTTACTACTTACCGATCCGCTCAGGTCCTCCCTGTGATTGGCTTCCATGTGTTGTTTCCCCTCAGGACGAATGGGGGCGGTGAGAAAGTATAAGTACAGCTGCCTGTTAAATTGATTTGGAACAGAATGTGGATAACTGGCTTTGCGCCGTCTCCGCTGATGCAATTGGAACCCAAGGAGTTAGTGTAGTTAGCACTTAAGCAATGGATATTTTTTCTAGTTCAATTCAG
>LRSR01011306.1:0-16089 GCA_001579985.1 Hypsibius dujardini
GGGTACTGAATCAGTTTGAACGGGGCGGGGGGATAATTACGTGAACTGAATTGAATCGTTGCCTAGTCAACGGTCTCCTAGGACTGAATCCGCACAGAAACGCTACGTGGTTTGTGGCACGCGAAACATTCTCGCTTTCCTTTTCATTTGGCATTAATTTTTTTCAGTTGCTCTTACATCGTTTGTTTCGATTGTATGTTCGTTTTTGGTTCATCATTCATCATCATTCTGGTTGATTCAGAGTGTGGGGATGGCACCCAAAGGGACACAGGATACTGAAGAGACTGACTGCAGCGAAAGTGTCTGGGTCAGAAATGACGCGATGGAAAAGTGGATTGCCGAGAAATAGCGTAGCGCGATTACTCTTTCTGGAATAAAGATCCTTCCTGGATCTCCTCCCATCCTTCATTCTGCTTAATCAGATCGTTCCAATTTGAAATTTATTCTAGTCTGAACTTCTTTGTTTGTGTGGGTAGCATTATGTTCAGAGTTGATCTGAAGCAGACGGCTGAGAACTCGATTAACTGAGATCGACGAAGGTTTCCTTGAGGTGCTATGTGTAAAGGAGCTAAAACAGGTCTTTGGCGGAGGAATCAATGGCGGGGTTGGAGCTCGCGGTGGTAATGAAGGAACCCGGTGTAAGGCAGTCTGCCGGAAAAATGTACGAAGCCGGATAAAGCAGTTGCAATAAATCACTCCGTGGAGAGTTGTCATTCCCATCGGCTCCTCCGAGGTTGCTGTTGGCGTTGTGGGGAACTTGATTGACGGAGTTTTGTTTTAGATAATTGTTATGAGCGGTTGGCTGATTGAGACTCTGAGCCTGAGAGTTTTCTGCGGGCGAGGTCACGTTTACGAGATCTGTATTGACATTCAATTCGGGTTTGCGACAATCACATCCAAGTCTTTCACTTCTTCTCTAGTTCATTAAGGGGCTTTTCATGCTATTCAAAAGAACCCTTTAGAGTTTTGTCAAGGTTCTGTTGGGGATGGTTAGCATCAAGGTATGTTTTACTGCTTCGGAACTCCGAAAGGCTCGCCTGAGGAATAAAAACGATTGGCGTTTCTGCTATTCCGAAAAACGAAAGGCCCTCTCGTTGTGTTCCTTCGCTGAGATGGTCGATCAGACGGATCCAGGCCGCGATGATGGTTCCTCCTAATCTGAAGTCGAGGTAAAGAGCTCCGGTCCGTTGAAGGTCGATGGTTGCGTGCCTGGTTGGGACCGTCGAAGACAGCTGCACACACACAAGAAGGGGAACAGCACAAGATCGGGGAAATTGCACAAGACAAGCAATGCTCCAAAACTAAAAACTGTTAGAATGTATCCTCTTCGTTGGCGGAGCTGCTGTGCGGCAACCGAGAAGATCAGCTTGGCGACTTTCTAAAAACAGATGCCCTCTCGGCGTTTTTCAGTTTTGTTCGAGTCTTAATAGTACTCTAACTGGCCGTTCCCATAGTCCAACGAAAGCATGGCTTCATCCATCGTAGACACCCATTCATAATTGCCGTTTCTGATCAATTCGTAAAACGGTAGGGCACGTAGACTCCGTTGCAAGACGGCGCGCTCGGTGAGTTCGTATACCTGGAGTTTCTTGAGCTTCTTCTCCAAGGGACCATCCATCAGCACCAAAAAAAAGGTATAGACACATACACGACGCGCGATTTTAGTTTTGGGCAGCGGATTATCAGAAGCAATCAAATTTTGAACTTCCCGGACTTTCCGTGAAGTCAATATAAAGGGTTGATGTCGATGTTTCTCTGCTGATTGATTGATTCTCTGCGTCATTGTTGTGATTTCTGAGGATTCTGGAAATAGTCCTCTGAGAAACCGTAAGCTCTCCTTTTTCAGCTCACCAGAAAAACACGGAGGATCATTTTAGGGTACCAGAAGCGAAAATGTGACCTTTAAGGTCCGAAGCGATGTAGAAATACATTTCTAAATTCACAACGGTCGATTGTTTTCGTTTTCTACACTCAATTTGGATCGGTGAAAACTTACAGGAACTGAATCAATTGCGCACAATTTCTACAGTACCAGTTCAAAAGTGAGCAAACGTTCGTGGTGGACCGTGTACTTCACATTAGAAGCACATTTTGCCATATCACAAAAATAATTTTATAGTTCAATTTACTTTTTATTCAACTTAATTCAACTTAACATTCAACGCAAATTTTGCAAAGTCACCTCGCAAGATCGAAAAATCGTTTTTCTATTAATTCAGCTATTTTCGCCCTCAAATCTGAATTCGCCGGAGTATGTTCACTTACATCTCTGCTGGGCAATTTGGAGGTGCCTCTAGCCGTTGTCCCGTTGCGAAGAACTGCAGAAGCGCTTCCGGGGTGATGTTTGAAGGGCCGTATGGAGTCTGGCCGAAGGTCATAATTTCCCATATCAGCACACCGTACGACCATCTGCAGAAAAGGTAAAATACTGTACTAGCTATATAATTTCCTATTCAAACTGCCTTCGAAAAGTCCTACGTAAAAGCGCGTCCCAGTGCGCGCACCTGAAGAAAGAATGGTTAAGAACTATAGCAAACAACATACACATCGCTTTCCGTTGTGTAGTAATTATCCTGTAGCGCTTCCGGTGCGATCCATTTGACGGGCAGCCGTCGCTGCAAGTTCAGTAGGATATATATAGACATAATAGAGACTTTGAAAACTCTCGAGATCATTTTTTGCTGTATTTGTTAAGGTCTACTAAGTCTGGAGGACATATGTTCTCCAGTTTTTGTGGACCTTAGTCCAGATGAAATCTAAGCATTCAGGCAACGGTTAATAAACCAAACTTACAGACGTCTGAACTCGATAGTAATCCCTGCCTCCAGTGTCGCGTGAAAGCCCAAAGTCTGCCACTTTCATAATGTAGTCCGCCGTAACGAGGATATTTCGAGCTGCTAGATCCCGGTGCAATATCTAAAGGAGAACAAGTCTGTTTATCTGTCTGTTTGTCTGTTTGTCTGTCTCTCTGTTTCTCTGTTTTTCTGTCTATCTCTCTGTCCTGTCTGTTTATGGGTCTGTCCGTATGTCACTGAAGTCGCAGTACAAACCCCATGAGCAGAAACATGACTCATGCCAGAGGCAATTTGCAGGGCAGCGTCCAGCTGGTCTTTATAGGAAAACACTTTCGTCTCGGCGGGGCAGAGAGGTTGCAGGTAATCACCTCCCTCGTCAATGGCAATGTTTTTCTGCATTCGCACCAGGAGATTTTTTAAGTTTCCCAGTTCGGTCAGTTCCATGACGATGCAGATGGGCGGCGACTCGATCCCGCAGTTTATGAGTTCGATCACGTTCGGATGCCTGCCAAGGCACTGCATGACCTCGAGTTCGGAGAGCAGCTCATCCACGTTTCCCATTCCTGTGCATGAAATTGTTTAGGCAACTAATTTACTGGATTTAATTTTGTTAAATTCGGACAAAAAGCCAAACCAATATACGAAGGAAGCTAATCTAAACTAACATGTTTAATAATTAGGTTTTTGGTTTAGTCTTTTTCGATCGACCGAAAAGTATAATTAGTTAAATTAACAAAGTTAAGTTAATTAATTAAAATGCAAATTTTTGCAGTTCGCTTGGCGAGTCATTGATCAGTGCGAATAATTAAAATTAGCTGGTCAAAATGCGTGACCTCTTTTGAGCGTTTTCACGGCCACTTTTCGCCGGGCAATCACCCCGTCCGACTGTTTCCAGCGCAGATCGCCGTGTCGCACCTCCCCGAACTGTCCGACGTCGATCAGGTCGCCCAGCACTAGAATGTCCCGTTGCACGTCCTGCTCGGCGGCCCAATACTCCGGATTCTCCTCGACCGGGATAACAGTATTCCGGTAGAACAATGAAGGAGTCGTCAATTGAATCGATCCGTTCGGGATTGCTGTTCATTATAAAATTAGTAAATTCATCGATAAAATAAGCAAAATTAAATTATCATGTGATTTGCTGTTAAATTAAATTAAATGTTTTATTCTAATTCAAATTGTTAATTTCATGATAATGTGAGACGTCCTGTTCTTCCTTCGAGAACCCGGAAGACCTGTTGATCTTATGATACACGAGAATTACGAGTACTGCAGTTCGGAATTATTACTTGCACTGCAAATCAAGAGAAGCCGAGATAGCAAACCGATGAAAAGTTGACTGAATGAGAAGTTAGAAATCAAGGCGAGAAGTCGTGTCTCGAATCGAGCTTCGAAGACCCATCCTTATCCGACAGACATGGCTCAAATGTAAACAGTCATTCTTCAATCGCCACGGAAACATCATTCGCACAAAACAAGAACGAGAACTAAAGCACAAGAATTACAGTACGAATCACGCTTGTGGCACATGAGAATCAACCTTGAAATATTGACCGGCAAATCACATCACAAATACAAACGTCACAAATGTTAAGTTAAATTTATTGTTCTAGTCTAATTTAGTTTTTTCTTCCTACTTACCGTTGTCGTTGGACGAAGATTCCAACACGTTGGACGGACATGGTCCGTAATGAGATTTCCGTTTGGTAGTCCGTCGACAACCGGCCCACACCAAGCACAGACAAAACAACAGAACACCTCCAGCTAGGCTTGCCAGCAGATGGGTCGTCTTAAACATCGATGAGGAGCCTTGTGGTACCCTCAATACCTCCGGCAGTTTTTCTTCAGCTGTAGTAAACAAATTCGACGTTTCAATAAAAAGCAAATAGTTCTGGAGAATAACTAATTTTTAGCCACTTGCCTGGCGATACGGTTAGATATGCACTCGCACCGTCTGATGGGCAATTATACGAATGCGACACCTCGCAGCTATATCGTCCGGAACATAAAGCAGTCGCATTCGGAATTGTCAGAGTACTGTTTGATGTGCACTTTCCCCAGTTGGATGAAGGATGCTGTCGCGAGAAAAAAAGCAGCATTGTAGGCAGGCAGGTAGTGGCAGACACAGACACAGACACATTAGTAGGCACGCTGGCAGGGTTTTTACCTTCAGTTTACATTTGACCGTCTGATTGTGAGAGTCCGTAAAAGTGGGTTCGAATGACCAAATCCACCGACAAGCTCCGACCATCTCAGATAACCATCCCGTGCCACAGGTAAAGGAAACATCTCGTCCGGCAGTCACTGTCTGGTTCTGCGGGTAGTAAAGCATGCGAGGGCCCGATTGGCGACATTTGGCTGAAGAAATATAATTTACATGGTAATAATGTCGCTCAAATTATAAAGCTGTCTATCTATGTACAAAAATTAACCTCACCTGAAGTCGATCTTGTTATATTCGTAACTGGTACGCCAACTCTCTTTTTGACTGTATTATTACTGTGTGATGTAACGACGCTAGACATTGGTTATAACCTTCAATCACGTGATACAGAAAACCTAATTTTGTGCGGGCAAATATATGGCGATGAAATATAACGACAACAGTAAAATTTCTGCTACGCGAAGCCTGTCAGGGAGCCGTGAGTAAACACCAGATGCAGTTTATGTGAATCAGCTTTACAGTAGCTGGGAAAGTTCTCGTCCTTATCTTTAGTCCTCTGCTGCGGCTCCTGCGGCCAATGGCGGACTGAGCCTACTTTCGAGAACTAGACGATGAGCCCCCTTGCCCAAACACGCCCTGGCTCGAAGCCCTTCCCCCGGGCTTAGGCTACGAGTCCCCCCTCCTCCCGGCACGGCTTGGGGGGGGGGGTAAGCTTGACGTACTGGATGTGCTGTTTCATATACATCCCAATCACGGCTGGAGTTTCACTAGTGCCCACAGTCTCCAGGCATTACTCCCCCCTCAATTTCTTACATGAAGGGGTACAGTCCCTGACCCCTAAAAAGTTTTCTCTAGATAAACCTCTTCCCCTGGCGAAGCGGGGGGGGGGGCACCGTATCCGACGACTGATAAATGATAAATCCGCCACTGCCTGCGAATGTACATATGTTCCAGTATATTAGTTGAAAAATAACAATTGCAAAGGGGGTAATCAGACGTTGGACAGCGACAGATTGCATTGCGATTTTATGCTGTGTGGAAACAATGATGGGAAACAAAATGAAAAGCGTCACAATGGTGCTCATTATCTTATGGTTAACCCGTTTTGGTCTACTACTCGTACGCTGTCCGCGTTTCGTATCTAACTATCACCCCGCAGGCTGCTCGTGGCAAATATGACCTTTTTGCTATCAGAGATATCGGTGTCGCTGTACAGTCAAAGTCCTGAGATTCGAACGACGTCACGTGAGTTTATTTCTTTCGAACCGTTTGCTCGGAGCCGGCCCTTGCTAGTCTGCAGGTTGAGACAGTAAAGTAGAAACGACACTGCGACGTCGTTCGAATCTCACGACTTACACGGTATCTAAAATATTTCAATATTGTGGTATTGTTATTAAGAGTTTCAGGCCGGCGTTATCCTCGACATTCTCCGCCGTCTGCAGTTATGTTTTCACACGTACGGAAGGGGAAGCGTACGGTTGAACCACTTGAACCCCGCCCTGAAATGTGCGAATAAGAAAATGAAGGGAACGGAAGCAGGGATTAAATTAAATTAAGGCCAAATTTAAAGTTACACAAGTATCCACTTTTTAAACACAAGTATCCACTTGTTAATTATTTTAAACTCGTGCTAGTGCACCAAACATAAGCACACCAGTACAATGTATCATTTAGTGTAAAACAGCTGAGCTCACTTCATTATTCATCCAAGACTAACGGTTGGGGAATCCACAAAAATGTGTAAGATTAGGAGGATTTAATGTTACACAAGTTATTTGAATGTCGCACACTTTGTGTTAATGTTACACACTAAAATAATCCCTGAACGGAAGGATTCATATTCGACGATGTCCTTCATATTCTCCCGCTGTTATATTCCCATTTCGAGTCACGTCACGTTAACATTGTTTTAACCGAAGCTCTGATATTGGCATTCCGCTGATCTTTAATAGGCATTTTGTGAGACACAATCGACATTTTCTGCGTCTTTCTGCTCTTTCTCCGCTCCCACTCCCTCGTCGTCGCCGAAGAGGCATTGGCATTCTGACGCAGTCACGTGGCTGTGTCGGAATTCGGTGAGAAGAGAGTAAGTTGATTCCACGCCTGACGCACCAATCCGATGATTGGACCCACTTGAAGAGCTGTCCAAATTGCAAGTCATCTGGTTGGTTGATTGATTAGCGCGTTGCCTTTGTCCTTCAATCAAATAACCGTAGTCAGTGACTGGTTGATTGATTCAATTGTTTGACTAATATCCTCCTAAACTCCTCGGGAACTCCTAATATCGCAATTCCAATGGAATTGCGATAGTAGGAGTTCGGAGTTGATCCACCCGGAGTTGGCCCGGAGTTGAAGTGGAGTTGGAATTGCTTTTTCCCGGAGTTGCACATCTCTGTTTCTCTCCCGGAGTTCAGTTCTCCTGACGTTTTTTATGTCGGCATGTATGTTTGAACTGTTTTCCTTTTCCTCCTCCTGACCTCCCCGTCAACAGATGCCAACGCGAACCATGGATCACGTTGTAAAGATGGGTGAGTCGGCCGAGTCGTTCCAGGCGCTGGTCCATTTGGTGGACAAGGACATCAGGAGTCTTCGTCGTCGCGGACAGGAAATGTTATGGCGGCTCATCTTCTCGGGAGTGCTTCAGCTGGCCTTTGGCGGCCCGGCGCTGATCCCCGTGGTCTTTCTCAGCCCAATCCCGTTGACCATCGTCTGTTGTGCCTGTCTGGCCTTCACCGGGATACTGGGCTTCCTCAGTGCCTGTGTCTGCTCCACAAAGACGCTATCTTCCGTGCTGCTTGACGGGGGCGCCGGCCAGCAGCGGGCGCTCTTTCCGCGGTTTTACTTCTTCCTGGTGTTTGTGGGCTTCTGCTTGGCCGTCGCCACTGCCGTTTGGGGCATTGTCATCGTCTTCGATGGCGATCATTGGTAATTTTGACTTTGCCCTTCAGTGATTGATTGATTGATTCGAATGAGTCAAAATGCTGAGAATCAAACTCGTAAAACGCCAATTCGCTTTTGAAAATGTTTTCGATTTTAAGTTTGAGTATTGTCAGATTAAGAATTGGAATAGAATTGATAGGGAGGTGTTTTATTTTTCTTTTGAAATATTCTCTAGTCAAGTTGAATTATTTAAGGGCAACCTGGCGCTTTGAAATCGTCCTTTAATCTCGCTGGGTCGCCAGCCGCAGTGACCATGGATTATTGTTTTCGTGTTCCAATCTATTTTTTTATGACTCCTTATTGAGTCGGCAAACTTTTTGTCCCCTTCAATTCTTCAAAACAAAAATCCTATGACGTCATCGGACGTAGCCGTCCCTCTCGGGCAGTCCTCTGATACTTTGAATGGCGAAAATCTTCTGATTAACCTCGTTTTGCACTTTTCCGATAGGCATTTAAAATTGCATCCTTCAAAATTCAGTGTTTTGAGTTAGTAAGATGCATTACAGAGAAAAAGAGGAAGAACCGTAAAAAAAACTTCAACTTCAAAATTGTGCTGTTTGAATAAATTAGTCATTTAGTGATCATAAACCGATTTTCTTGCCCGCCGTTGTACGCAGGTACCACAACGGCGTCATGGGAGGCGTCGGGGTCGGCGTCGGCGTCTTCCTTGCCCTCAACCAGATGCTCATAATCTCCATCATCGCCCCGCTGGTCTGCAACAGCTTCGAAGATGATTGTTTTACTAAGATGTTTTCACTGCTTATTTCTGATGATCGATTTTCGGATGTTGATTATGTCTGTCCACTTGCCTGAGAAGACGCGCAGGAAACTCACTTCTGCGTAAATTGTCTTCTTTAGCTGCTCTTTTACCTCACGACGTCGTTCTGTAGTTTTAGATTTTCGTGTTTTCAAACCAGTGTTTGTTTTTTAAATTTGAACCAGTGCACGCCTTTTGCATTAAGTGTTCTTTTTGTGCAAAAAAGTTTGTCACGTGTTTTGAAGCGTCCTCGAGAATCGAGATTCGTCTTATTCCCCTTTACCAAATAAGCGAACCACTTGGGTCGTAATAACCCGCCCTTCCGAAATCATAAGCTTAATTCAGAATTGATATTTAAATGTATTAGTATTAATTTATTACATATACTGTATACATGTCGCGACTAGCTATGTCACTAAGTAGCTATTATCATTATCATTAGTAGTCCATCATATCTTAATTGTCATCTTCCATTAGCTACTTTCTTTATTATTCCATTAACCCTTGGCTACCTTGTTTCTCTCTTGTTTGTTTGTCTTCTGTAGTATATAATCTGATGTTATGTGTATGTGCAGACGGTCCAGACAGTCCGTAGTAATATTCTCTTTTCTCTTTTCTCTTCTCCCTATTCTTTCCTTTCGTGTTACGCCACATACACGATGTATTATTATGCTTAACTGAATTTCAAAGTTACGAAACACCGAAATATTCCGTTGTTCTTGATTATCACTGTAAAAATGGCGATTCATCGAAAGTCACTCAATATAATTATTTTAAGACTGTCCTGTGCTAAACGTAATTGGGAATCGACTAACATCGTCCACATACTTTCTAACCTCAGGGGGCGGGGCTACATGCCCACCAACACTGGAAGTTCACTGTAATGTTCGCCCCCTTTTTGAAAACTGTCCACGCTCCGCCCCCTTACCTCTGAAAAATATTCGGTTGACGCCCATCGATTCCAGATGAAATTTGGGATGGGGGCAGTGTCAGAATACTCATAACCTAGTGCATTTCCAAGAATCACCATTTCTATAGCGAAAGCCAGGTAAAACGGAATATTCCAGTGTCGTCGTAACTTTGAAATTTCGTCAAACAAAAGTTCTCGGAGATTTGCCGATGAAATTAATGTTATAAATCGTCATTAATATTGTACTGATTTAAAAAAGAAAAATTTAAAACGTTTTCGTGTCTCACATTTACTGGGACGTTCGTTTAAATATAACTTCATGTTAGTTTAAGACAACACTGCGTTGCCATTTGAGGTGAGATTTTAAATAAAATATCATGTTCTGATGTTCAAACGCAACTTTATAAATATCTAACATGATTTAAATAAATAAAATTCACTAGAGAATTCGCTCATCGAGATATGTATTACTATAAATATAATTTTAAATTTAAGTGCCGGGAAGTTCATTTAAAATAAAATCTTATTTAAGTTTCATAAAATTATTGTTTTGTTATGTGACGTAGAATTTTAAATAAAATACGCTATTATAAAAGCATATAAAAAGACCCTATTTCGAATGTGATTCTGATTACTTAAGATATGGTTAAAATATTTAAGTATATTTAGACGGACAGACGAACAGACAGACAACAGATACACACAGACAGACAAATACACAGACAGACACATAGAAGCGCCGCTACACAAGCAGACAGCAGGCACAGCGGACACGCATAGAAAGACTAGTTTTTCTGTTGCTTTTACCATGTTGCGAGTTCAGATTCAACTAGGATTTCCGTAACAAAGCCACTCTAGTAAAACTTTTAGACCAATTTTTGCACAGTCAAGAGTGTTAATAACAAACACCAACTCACCCTAATATTTGGTGAGTCCGCTCGGCACAATGTCCGAAAAATATCGCGATTATACGTTCCGTAAAATGACTTAGGGTCCCAGGCAGCTCCCTCTTTTCCTTCTTGACTAGACTGCTTGTCCTGTGCTTCCCCCTCTTCCGTCGCACTCGAATCTGCCGCCACGTCTTCATCTTCCGAAGCGGTATGACCGAAATAAATCTTCAAAAACATTAGCGCTTCCTGGTTGGTCTCATCGAAGGCCAACGCCTCTGCTGTCTGTAAAATAGCTCCTGTCGTGTTCCCGCGTAAATGGTTCGCGTAAGCTATCCTCGTCAGGCAAGTGGCGATAACCGAAGCTTCACATTCCAGGTCTTGCCCCTGATCCTCCTCGTCAAGCTCGATTTCTGCAATGTCTGCGCATTGTTCCAGCAGCAGACCGAACCAGTCGGTGAATTCGTTCACTTGTTCCCCGTTGAAGACCTGATTGGCGACGGTGTAGCTGTCTGAGATGAAGAGACTCGGTCTTCGCTTTCCAGATCAATAGACTGTCTGTCGCATAACTTTCCCTCGGCGAATTGGTTTGCGGTGGTTTTGTAGACATCCTGAAGGCGTGCAATGGCAATGGCCGCGCCTTTCGGATCCGTCTTGTCTGGGAGGGTTTGTTGTTCGCGGAATGCCACCAGATCGTCGAGACGCTGTTCTGCGGGGAGACAGTTCCGAGTCACAGACAACTTACATAGACAGCTGGAAAGTCACACAAACAAATAAGGGAATAGAGGCCTACAGACAAGTAACGAATTACAGACAAATAGACCTGCCATAGACATTCATATTGGCAGACAGATACAAACTCTCACTTACGTTATAGACAAATAAATGTACATTCATGCACAGATAGATAGACAAGCAGGCAGGCAGGCAGAAAGACAGACAAACAGACAGACAGACATAGAAATAGACCAAGTATGCTTAGAGGAAAGGGACGCTCATTGCTGGCCGGTCTCACCTATTTATGAATTTCACGCGTTCTTCCTGTGCGGCAATGTACGAAGACTGAAAAAATCACGCATCGGTTAGGATGGCACCATGTCTGCGACGCCTGTCTGTCTGTCTACCTGCCTGTCCAATTTTTGTCGGTTTGTTTGTCTGTTTGTTTGTGAATGGACACTTTACCTCTTACCGGCGTGCATGAGTTCGAATCCTCGGTTAATCTCCTCCTCTGGCAAGATGTGGGTGATGAATTCGTCAATTTTCAGCTGCTCATCAATCGCGACTTTTGAATCCGGCGAACGCAGTGCCTTTCCAAGTGCGTCCGGTCACCAACTGGAACGGCCGAGTGCTGATCTCCTTGCCGGGACCTACCAACTTCAAAGTGATTTAAGGTGGTTCGCTGGTGGCAAATGCTCGTAGCGTTCGATTTTAATCCGGAGCACTGGCTTTGAAAAAATCAGCAAGTGATAAAAAGTATCGCTCTCGTTATATTGTGTCCATGTAGTACGGTGTACTACTGTGGCAGAGTTACTTCTTCAGGCCTCGCCCATTCCAGCGTACCCATTCAAAGATTTAACATGTGTGGGCGCATGGGTTTGGGGGTGGGCGCATGGGTTTGCGGGTGGGCGCATGGGTTTGGGTGTGGGCTGAAGAAGTAACCCCCCCCCCTCACAGCTGTATATGTGTAGGCATATGAGCTAAAAGAAATTCTGGTTCGGCCACTCACCGTCAGCCCTACCAGTGGCGATATTAGAGGTCTCAACCAGCAGAAGGGCCACACCAAGCAGAAGGGCCACACCAAGCACTACAGTCAAAGTCCTGAGATTCGAATAGTCACGTGAGTTTATTTCTGTCGAACCGTTGGCTCGGCGCCGGCCATTGCTGACTTGGAGTTTGGGACAGCAAAGTAAAAACGACACTGTGACGTCGGTCGAATCTCAGGACTTTCACTGTAACATCATGATTGAGAAGAAATTCGCTTCTAATGTACGAACATATTTCAGGAAGGACGAATGCAGTTACACTGTTCGAGACGAGGGAATAACCAAAAGGCAACTAGAATCGTTTGTTTGTTTGTTAGAATAGTTAAAATGGTCATGTGAAATTTGGTCGAACTGTGATATGGGCATACGGCTGAAGCTTCCGGTCTGGGGAACAGGACATGGCCACGTGACTATGTCCTGGAGGACATTAACTATTAGACAGCTTGTCCACCGGGAAAAAAGTCCAAAGGCAAACTGGCTCACGCTCAATTTCAACGGCATTTACAGCAGCTTTTTCTCCCAGCAATTAAGAATCAATGTTTAACAGAATTAATATTTACAAAGTGCATATATCTACATTTCTTCCATAAGTCGATGGGCAATCATTTAAAAATCGTAAAAATAATAAACTAATGGATTAAGGGATGCATAAAGAGAAATATACAAATGTACAGGCAGACAGCAGAATTAAATACAAACAGCTGTCGAGTTTTTTGGCGTCTCTTCCACCGAAGACGGAGGCTCGTCACTTTGTGCGGTGAGTGAAAGTAAGTGCGCGGATATGCCTTGAAACGTCGGCCTCATCCGTGGCTCCTCGTTCCAACAACACTGCATCAGGTTGCTCCTATAAAAGGGTCAAGGTCATGCGTCTGTTTGTCCATTTTCTTTGTTTCATGGACGTCACATGCTCTTCTCTTCTAATACGTTTTATATTCGTTGACAACGGGGCCTTTAGATTTTTTTTGAATCCATTTGTTCGATCAATATAGACACACTCAGCAGGCTTGAAAGATTGGCAGTAAGGGGGACGACTTTGGGTCGTTAAGCCAAAAGCTAAGCCAAACGACAAATGAAATTTTCACGTGCCATGAACCACTTGGCCTTGCTGAGCGGAGTCAGCTCAAGGAAGCCATTCCCTATGCAGCAGCTTAATTCAGTTCACGTGAATACCCTCCCCCTCCCCGCGTGCAAACTGATTTAGGACAAAATTCAGTTTACTCTTAGGTCAGGGTTAATTCAAGTTAAGATCAGAAAGTAAATTGTGAAAATTCACAGATATAGTCGAAAATGTATGCTACTGTACCCTTAATTCAACTTAATGCAACTTAACATTCAACGCAAATTTTGCCAAGTCACCTCGCAAAATCGAAAAATTGTTTTTCTATTAATTCGGCTATTTTTGCCCTCAAATCAAATCAGATCTGAATTCACCGGACTAGTTTTACTCACATCTCTGTTGGGCAATTTGGAGGTGCCCCTAGCCGTTGCCCCGTTGCGAAGAATTGCAGAAGCGCTTCCGGGGTGATGTTTGACGGGCCGTATGGAGTCTGGCCGAAGGTCATAATTTCCCATATCAGCACACCGTACGACCATCTGCAGAAAAAGTAAACTACTGTACTAGCTATATAATTTCCTATTCAAACTGCCTTCGAAATGTCATACGTAAAAGCGCGTCCCAGTGCGCGCAGCTGAAGAAAGAATGGTTAAGAACTATAGCAAACAACATACACATCGCTTTCCGTTGTGTAGTAATTATCTTGTAGCGCTTCCGGTGCAATCCATTTGACGGGCAGTCGTCGCTGCAAGTTCAGTAGAATTTATAGACATAATAAAGACTTTGAAAACTCTCGAGATCATTTTTTGCTGTATTTGTTAAGGCCTGGTTAGTCTGAAGAACAAATTTTCTCCAGTTTTTGTGGACCTTAGTCCAAATGAAATCTAAGCGTTCAGGCAACGGTTAATAACCAAACTTACAGAAGTCTGAACTCTATAGTAATCCCTGTCGCCAGTGTCGCGTGAAAGCCCGAAGTCTGCCACTTTCATAATGTAGTCCGCCGTAACGAGGATATTTCGAGCTGCTAGATCCCGGTGCAATACCTAAATGAGAACAAGTCTGTCTGTTTGTTTCTCTGTCTCTCTATCTGTTTGTCTGTTTTTCTGTGTGTCCGTGTGTCTGTGTGTCTGTCTATGTGTCTGTCTGTCTGTCTGTCTGTATGTCTGCCTGTCTGTCTGTCTGTCACTAAGTTACAAACCCCAAGAGCAGCAACATGACTCATGCCAGAGGCAATTTGCAGGGCAGCGTCCAGCTGGTCTTTATAGGAAAACACTTTCGTCCCGGCGGGGCAGCGAGGTTGCAGGTAATCACCTCCGTCGTCAATGGCAATGTTTTTCTGCATTCGCACCAGAAGATTTTTTAGGTTTCCCAGCTCGGTCAGTTCCATGACGATGCAGATGGGCGGCGACTCGATCCCGCAGTTTATGAGTTCGATCACGTTGGGATGCCTGCCCAGGCACTGCATGACCTCGAGCTCGGAGAGCAGCTCATCCACGTCTCCCATTCCTGTGCATGAAGTTTTTTAGGCAACTTATTTATCGGATTTAATTTTGTTAAATTCGGACAAAAAGTCAAACCAATAATCCGATTAAGCTAATCTAAATTAAAATATTTAGTCATCATGTTATTGCTTTAGTTGTTTTAGTTGTTGACATTAGATGCTAAGCTGTTTTAATAAAACTATACGCTAAACTTTTGGTAACTTTTTTCTTAATTTCTGAAAAAATATAACTAAATGTTTTAGTTACTAATAATTTAAAAGGAATATCTAGGAAAAGGAATTATCAGTTAATTGACTGGAAAAAGTCTTCTTCATCTTCTTTAGCAATAACAAAAACAGCTAATAATAATTTTGACCGGCTCACCTCTTCTGAGAGTTTTCACAGCCACTTTTCGCCGGACAATCACCCCGTCCGGCTGTTTCCGGCGCAGATCGCCGTGTCGAACCTCCCCGAACTGTCCGACGTCGATCAGGTCGCCCAGCACTAGAATGTCCCGTTGCACTTCCTGCTCGACGGCCCAATACTCCGGATTCTCCTCGACCGGGATAACAGCATTCGGATAAAAAAGTGAGGGAATCGCCAACTGAATCGATTCGTTCGGGATTGCTGTTGAAAATAAATAAACTCGGTCAACCGAGTTGTTTGCACAGACATTCAGACATTATTTTTATTTTATTTCATTTTTATTTTTAATGATCTAATTTAATTTAATTTACTCTTCCTACTTACCGCTGTCGTTGGACGAAGATTCCGACTCATTGGACGGGCATCGTCCGTAATGAGATTTCCGTTTGGAAGTCGGTCGACAACCGGCCCACACCAAGCACAGACAAAACAACAGAACACCTCCAGCTAGGCTTGCCAGCAGTTGAGTCGTCTCAATCATCGGCGAGGAGTCTCGTAGCACCCCGAATACCTCTCGCAATGGTTCTTCAGCTATAGTACAAAAAACTGACGTTTCAATAGAGAGAAAATAATTCAAGTACCATTTTTTTGACACTTGCCTTGCGTTACGGCTAGGTATGCACTCGTACCGTCCGATGGGCAATCATAAGAAGATGACACCTCGCAACTATATCGTCCGGAACATAAAGCAGTCACATTCGAAATTGTCAGGGTGCTGTTTGATGTGCACTTTCCCCAGTTAGATGAAGGATGCTGTCGCAAAAAAAACAGCCCTGCAGGCAGGCAAGTGACGGCAGGCATGAAACGCTTTTCCGACAGACGCCACTCCTCTTGAAATTTTGATTGCGGACACAGACACAGACACAGACACAGACACAGACACAGACACAGACACAGACACAGACACAGACA
>LRSR01011307.1:0-26269 GCA_001579985.1 Hypsibius dujardini
GTATCACGCTCTTTTTTCGCTTTTCATGAGGGGGGGGGGGCAAATGCCTCTATGCAAGGCCTACATAAAAACTACGAAAAAAACGAAAACGAAAAACTACAAAAATCCAATTCAACAAAAAGTAAAAACATGGAAAAACCAAAATCTTAAAAAAAAGAAAATTACGAAAATTAGTTTTCCTAAAAACGAAGAAACAGATAAAAAAAAATTTCACCGTGCCCATAGGCATGTATAGTCAGCCCCAAGAAAAACTCTGATCACGTGACTTTTGCTGTTCAAACTGACCGGAAACTCCGCCCTAAATTGTACTTTTTCTGACGACTAATCAGGACATGCAGTGTACAAGTAATGCATAGTCATACGTTATATTTCGAATCAAAACGGGAGCAGGCAAGCAATAAAAAAGTAAAACAACAGGAATAAAAATTTGAGCAGTTCAAATCATGAGAGTAAAAAAACAAATTCGGAATCGGGAAATTAAAACATCCCACACATTTTGAAAAACAAAGTTAATAACTAAAATTTAAAACGTTAAATCTCAGTACTCCGATCGAAACCCGGAATCCCGCATAACTTTATCAATCCGTGCAGGCATAGAGTCCTACAGTATGAACTGCCATTACTACTTCAGGAGGAGTTTGTCTTCCGTTGAACATATTGAAAAACAGTTTTTTCTAAATCAAGCCAATCAAGAGCGATAGCAACGACAGTAAAAAAGCACAGTCATGAACAGCTGCAAAAACAGCTGACGAGAATTCGGATTCGGCTACTTTGCGCAGTTTCCCTGCTGTTAAGTCATCAGTTGTTGCAGTCCTAGACATAGGTTATTTGCTATTTGTTTTTCGAGATAGCGAAATAAGCCAATTTATAGTGGGCCACTCGGTTCAATTACATGCATCTCTTAATATCGAAGACAATCTATTAGTACACCTGTCACACCTCATCTCTCTCTATGCGCAAAAGGTCTGTGTCATGCAAACAGAATTTTTCTTGGGGCTGACAGTATATGAGTTTTTTGTACGCCCTATATCGAACGGAAAACGGGGCAAGGACATGGGAGGACACAACACTCCCCATTCCTTCCCTTTCGCCGTTTCGTTCCGTGCGCTCTCAGGAGCTCAACTTCACGTTCCATCGGTCAAAACAAGCAAAAGTCACGTCAAAAGGGGGCAAACAAAGAGAAAACCGAGGAGGAAAGGACAATGTTCCAGGAACGACACGTTGCTAGGGACCAGTTTACGTGTGGCGCGCATCTTCAGTGAAGAAAGGGCGTACACTTGAATGCACAAAATTTTGATGAACCGTTTTTGAGGCGTGGCCTCATACCCGCTCTTTGCCCATTGGGGAGTGACTCAACAAACCAAGAGTTTGAATAAGTCCCTGTTACTTACTCCGCCTGCCACTTCCTGATACGCTTTTGTTGGAGTCGTTCCAGAAGATGGGCAGGGATAAGTAACAGCATGTGCAGTCCATAAGCAGGTTCCATTGTCGAAAACGCACATACGGCAGTCATCGTTCATACGGAGGTCCATGTTTGTAGACACGTTAAACAGAGACGATATCTTTTTAAAAGTGTGTCTCACAGAATCGTTATATGTGACAGCAAGGTCGCCGTTATCGGTCAAGTCAAAACTGTAGACGAGCGCGTTCTTATCCCATCCGAGGTTTTCAGTGAAGCCAGCACCGTGACGAATAGAAAAGACGACCGTATCGTCACACGAACGGACGAGCACCAGCTTGCCATCCGCCTGGGCAGTAAGCGAGCACGATCCCTTTTGAGTGTTGGACGTGAAGGAATCACCACGATTGAGACTGCGCCGGACATTTAGTATAACTAATTAACAAGCACAGATGCATGAGAGCGAGAGCAAGAAAGAATGAGATATGGTACATTTGTGCCGAGGTTAATATGAGAGTTGTTATTTGGGTTTTGGCATGTCGCGTGGTACAAACCCTAATTCTATGTTTTTCAAATTTCACCATGGCGCTATTCCAACGATTGTTAAAGTTATTACTAAACCGAAATCCTTAAATCAGTCCAGAATGATATTTAGCGCTCTGTGGTACAATTTTTGATTTCATACGCAGCTTGCCAAAACCGAAAAAGCAACCCAAAGATTAACCTCGGCAGAGTTGTACTCATGCTTTCAGATTAAGGAGAGAGGGGAGCACCTTTCTGTTTGAAATTGAACGGGCTCGGTAGGCCCTTGACGTGGCACCCAGCCCTCAATGACCACATAGTCCAAAGAGGTGTCGCAGGCCTAAATCGTCTACCGTGTGCTCTTTCGCGTGCACGCAGTTAGCGAAAGGCTATAAAACAGCCCGTAAGATGTCACCGCAATTGACAAAATATTTAAAAGTTACTCGAATTGTTCGAAATCTGAAAACTGAAAACTGATTCGTCGTTTGTAAAGGCCTCACCAACATTGCCTTCTTGAAATCGGAATCAAAAATCAGAAAGGGAAAACAGAAGGCCTCAAAAAATAAATAAATGATAAAAATGTTTGGTCCCTTCTCGAATTGTCCAAATGGCAAAAGTTGGTACTTCTTATGAGATCCAATCCCTAGTAATGCAAGGGACTTATTTGGTCCTGTATTTCTGCCGGGGGACTTAATTGGGAACTTATTTATGCTGTGACTGGACAAAAGAAAGTTTCTTGAGTACTTAATTTGTCCTCTGTGTCAAAAGGAGAATAAATAATTTTCCAAATTATGTCTCTTGAGTACATAATTTGTCCGCAAGGCCAAGAGGTGAATAAATTTATCTTTTGTAATTCAGACGAGCAAAACCACAAAATTTAAAAGCTAGGCAAAGAAACTTGACTTTATTTTCAGCAAAGTACTGTACATCTGCACGCGTACAACTGTAATATTACGCCATTTAATAAAGACGAGAAGACAGACAGAAAGCCGATATGAATATAAAATCGAAATAGACATAAAGAAATTCATAACAGACGTCAATATTTAACCTTTCTTAAACAATTCATCATTGTCTGCGATGATGGAACTCGCAGTTAAATGCTGATCCGAATGTCCAAACTCCGAAAGGGTAAAAAGGTCGTAATTTGATCAAATGCACGTGCGAAAGTGCGCAGATGCACAGCGTTCAACGGCTCAACGGCTTGTGCATTGCGCAGTTATTGTGTAACCGTTATTTTGCAGAGACGTAAAAATGCAAAATTTTTTATTTCCCCGTAGCATGTTTTTACAAATACCCTATTACAAATTTACCAGATCATTTTTGCTAAACATTTCAGCATTTCTCTGCTCGGCGCTCGTGATTTCAGAATTGGAATGATTCGATGTCATTGACAGGTAAGCACGCGGTGAATATGCAATCATTTCCAACGGACATGTTTTCCAAAAATGTTTTACTTTGCAGGGGTATTTATTTACAAGCATCATTTCGGATGGAATAATTGCCAAGGGAGGAAGTCGTTTTAGGTAAGTGGAAGTTGCTGTCTTTACGAGAACTCAAATTTTTTGTCTGGCCGTTAAGATAAATTTGATGCTCAAATCAGTGGTTGATTGACTGATTATTGGACGCGTTTGGTATTTTTTTTTTCATCGTTGTTTTTAAATCTTTCCCCGTTTTAGGATAATGAAAGCTCTTTAAATAAAAAGGATAAATCGATTGAGCACCTAAAATACTCTTTTAAATACAGATTACGGCGACGGCAAGAGGTATAAAGTGATTTTGAAAAAAAAATATTCGTATCATACTTAATCAATAAATCAATCACTTGGTTAACCGTTTTAGTTTTCCCAACGGCTAGATTTGCAGTGTACACCTGACAATTGCAGTTCTCTCACCTTTCTTTAGTGTCTTATTTTAAGATTGGAGTAACAATTTTTTCTTCTTTCTATTTAGATCTATCAACGCACTGGGTGACGTCGAATCAGTGGCTTGGAACTTGCTGTTTTATTGTTGCTGTCCTTAACTTTGGAGTGTATTATTGGGTACAAATACAGAGTAATATATTTATTTTTCGACTTCTGTTTTTTATTTTTAAATTCCTGTGTTATCATTAACCTAGTTTTCCAGCGGAAAACCGGCGTCATCTATAAAACTAATTAGTTTTAGACTGTTCTGAAACAAGATGAAATAAAGTCGGCGGACAAATTTTCTTCTATATTCAGCGCGGGATTAATTTTGGCCCTAGGGCCAAACAACGGTCGGTGGACTAAATTTGTTCCTTTCGGCGCGGGACAAATTTTGCCACCCAGCCAAAATAGCGGCAGTTTAAGAGCATCTTTTATTGTCTAAAAATGTCGTGAAATTTGTACCGAAAAAGGTCCTAAAAATGTTTTTAGGACCTTCGAAAACATGCTAGGGAATGCTTTTGTTTATCGCAGCAAGATCTTACAGACTGCTTTATGGCCTAGCCGTTCATTGCGGGTGCTAAACAGACCGCACCATGAATGGACCATTGAAACTTCTCTCAGACTGTACTCATCAAGGGCTACGTGCAGCGTTATAACTATACCCAGAGCCATACCCTACTGTACCTCTTTGCTCAATTTGTTTTTTTCCACCCACGCGTCCAGGCCATTTTTAAACTTCGCCAGCTCATGTATTATTGACATGGGTGAATACAAAAAAGCGCCTGAAAATTCTAATTCTAATTTGATCAAGTCTTACTTTCATGTTATCAAAATAATCGAGACCAAACATAATTTATTGGATGATTGGTATATGGTTTTGTCTTGACCCGACTGAGCTCAAATGTAAGGGTGAATGCGCTGGGTGGGTAGATAAATGGGCTGGACCACAAGGTGGGAAAGTAAATAGAGCAAAGCTTTATTTGGATTTCGGTCAGTAAACATGTCTCCACTCCCCTTAACATCATCGTACCTGTTCCATTTTGGAAGGCGGGCGAGGGTGTCGGTTCGCACAGCCCAAACCCCCCGGACTCCCATAAACACTCGCCTTGGGTGTAAATACAGAGTGAACCCGTGTCCTCCAAGCGTAGTTTTGCTCCAACAAACCGCGGCTGGAATGTGCCGGAACTCCAGACGAGAAGACCCTTCCCATTGTAGATGGCCAAATTACCGTTCTCCTGCATGACCACCGACCGCGGGTTGCTGTTGGTGCCGGACGTTCCGCTTGACCAGATGGAGTTGTTGTCGCAGTGACGATAAATGGCCAAATCTCCAGTCCGTTCCATTTTCAGTTGCACATTCCGACGGGGAGACCACAGCGATTGACCTACAGACAAGGCTTCGCCCGACTCCAACACCTAAAGTAAGAACGGACTTTTAAGTACGCCGTGACTAGACTAAAGTTTAAAAAAGATTTGGCAGAGGCTTCCCTTACCAGAATAAAAAAAAATTCTAGTCAAAGCCATAATTGACTATGAGCGTAAAAACATCAATTTAAAGGTTCAAGCAAAATCAATGACTAAGCCGTGCTTACCTCTCGCATGAGCAAATCTGATGACTTTCCACGTGTGAGTTGCCGGATTTGCGCGGGGTTGGGTAGGTTGTCATCATTGGCTGTAAGCCGGGCTTCTCCATCAGAATTGTTAACGGGACAAGCATAAGCCCGTCCACTGGAAGTCCATAGACAAGCACCGTTTTTATATACGCACAGGATACAGTCATCGCTGAGGCGAAGGTCAGCGCCGTCTGATACGACCCACATGGTTTTCGTTCTCATGATTTTAAACTGCCATGGTAAATAACCTTCTGCGAAGGCCACCAGACTACCATTCACATCAATCCCCAAGCTGTGCACGATGGTTCGTTTATTCAGCAGACTGCTGCAGTTCTTTATAGAATAAATCACTTCGTCGTCACACGTGCGAGTAAGTACCAGATTTCCGTCCGATCGGGCGGATAAACGGCAAGTATTCTGCCTAGAGTACGCCGTGTCGTACCGCTGCAAACTTTCACCGGGCCACAGTATGACTAAAAACAAAGAACGGTTACATAACTGTGAACTGCGAAAATTCATTTTTTTACAAGAACGACCAATCAATCGGCCGTAGGAATCGATTTGAGACTTTGAATTTGATTCATTTCCGCAAAGTTATGCCAGATGAGCTGATGTTACCATTGTCAGGCAAATGTGCAAAGCACTCCGTTAAAACCATTCATTTTAAGGCACTGCCGCAACCAATATGCTATTACTAATCATGTTGAAACTTGTGGGGATGTGGGGGTGTAATATGTAAGGTCACCCTGGGATTTCAAAACATTTTCAAACATTTCAACGTGTGGAATACATTAATGTTTAAACTGTTCGGCAAATCATGCACGACAAATATCAGACCTTACCTTTAGCGTCATCAAATTTTTTCAAGTAAAGAGGATCACATACACCATAACCGCCCGAAGTCCACAGGCAGTGGGATCCGTTCTTTGCAATGCAAAGGGTCCCGTCGTTGTTGACCCGCAAATCCGCACCAGCAAACTCCCTTCCAGCTGTACCCGAGTTCCAGACCAGAACCTTCTTGGAATTGTAGATAGCCAGATTTCCGTCTTCCTGCATGGTTACAGCTGTTGGAGGATCGGTCTTGTCATTGTCGGTGTACGTGTACCATATGGACTCAGCATCGCACTGCCGAGTGAGTACCAGATCTCCTTCTGGACGCATCGTCAGTTTCACATTCAGCTGAGGCGAAAAGATTTCCTCCCCAGTCTGCAAACTATGTCCGGACTTCAACATCTGTAGAGCAATTGATACATGGAAACCAAATGAAGGTGTTAGGCTTCCGTCCCTAGTAGGACGGAAGAACCTGAACATGCAAGCTATAAGACTGAATAATAGCAGAAGAGTTGAGGGAAGACTTTACTGGTAAAGGAGATTAGAGGTTACAGGAAGGAACTCTTCAATTACTGTAGAACATATGCTTATATAGTCAGGGATAAAGAATAGTTTCTGATCTAACGTACTGGTTCCTGCCGACATGGCGGAACTATGTACGTGATAATAGCTGAGTAAGTACATTATAGAATGTGAGGGTAAGTAGGAATGAGTTAACTAGGTAGATAGGCTGTACTATTAGTAAGTGATGGGTACTTGTTGGGTACCACCCAACAAAGGATTACAGTAATACTGTTAATCAACAGAGGCGCGTATCGAACATCACTAATCAGTTTTTTGCAACCCATGAAACTCCCCTGACTCGGAGCAGTTTTGGGGGGGGGGGAACACCAAATGTTTCTACTTTATCATTTCATATTAGCTCAATATAAGAGATGTTGTTTAAAATGTATGTCAATGTCATCGGCGGAACTCTGAACACTTTTTGAGAACAGATTTCATTTTCTTCATTTCCACTGGAAAAAATGCCCTTTTTGGATAGTTTGTTCTCAGGATTTCAGACCCTGCTCCTCTCGATATTCATTGTGGAATCGATTGACAATTTCATTTTACACATTTTAATCTTATTTACTCATTTACAGTTCTAGGAGTCATTAGGATTGAATGGCAATGCCAGGGGTCCAGATTTCTGCTAGCCCCTCTAGCGCGTTCCCAGGGGAGCTACATGGGTTGCCACCTCCTTGTAGTCCATATCTCGCAGACAGCGCAGACACTGTTTGTATATACTTACGGTTTCCGGAGTAGGACAGGGCACTGTTAGAGCATGGCCGTGCCATAAACAAACACCCTCTTTGAAGACACACAATTGGCAGTCATCACGCAGCCGCAGATCTGCGTACAAGGTGGTCAGATTGCCGAACGATCTGCTTTGGATATCTTTAAACATAACTGGACTCTTTCCTTCGTATGTGACTTGTAGATTACCGGTTTCGTTCATGGTGAAGGCCGACAAGGACATATCTGCACCGATACACTCGGGGTTGTCTGAATCGGGACAAATGGAAAAGATCGTTGCCCCATCGCACTCCCTGTTGAGTAGCATTTCTCCGTCCGTTTGAAGAGTCAGTGTGCAGGAACGGCTGTTGGACCACACAGATTGGCCTGGGGTTAAGCTTTCTCCCGATCTCAAGATTACTGCAAAAAATAGGCGGAGACCAAGCTAGGTTTTACTGATTCAGTCGTAAATGCCACTTTGTCACCTCAGAGGCCAATTTTGTTTCTAACGACTTGGGTGATCAATCGTTTATCCATCTTCTTCCGGAAAAATCAATTCGCTGTTGTTCGGGAATCCGATAAGGCATTATATTTTTGCATCAAAACGAAAGGGTAGATAGAATCAAAACGCAAAAATCAAATCAAACGATTTTTTTTGCAAGAAACGTCCGGGCAAGATTCTCAAATTTTGTAATCTAAAAGAAAAACTGGCTAATGGTTTGCCTTTTGCTTTGCCCATTGAGGTTGAGCCTTGAACTCTGCTTCCACCTTTACCAAAAAGAGGTCGGACACCGCCCGTCTCTTTTGAACCATTCTGCATGGACCAACTGTTGCAGCCACGCTTTGCCTCAAAATTGTCTTGAACTAAACCAAGTACAATCACTCAGACCCCCAAACTGCTCCCTGGCCCCCATCTCACATTTGCAACTGGTTTCTGTTGTAAATGACACTTGGTGACGTTTAACTTACCCCGAGCATTTTCAAAGGTAGGAGCGTACGCTGGTTGGCATAGTGCAATGCCTCCCGATCTCCACAGACACACTCCCCTGGTCTGTTCAATGCACAGCGAGCCCGTGTCCTCCAATCGGAGTCGCGCTCCAGCAAACCGCTCCTTATCCGTGCCGGAGGCCCACAAAAATTCGCCATGAATGTTGTATATGACAAGGTTTCCATCCGCCTGCATGATTGCCGAGATGCCACGTGAATTGTTGTAATTAGTACCGCTGTTCCAGATGGCCTGGTGGTCGCATTCCCGATAGACCACCAAATCTCCGTCTGCCTGCATTCTCAGTTGGGTAGTACGACTGGGGGACCACATCACTTGACCAATGTGGAGACTCTCCCGCGGGGCGAGAACCTAACCCGTGAGAAACAGTCAGAGTGTAAGCTATAAGAGTTGTTAGCAGAGGCTCATTTTAACTGCCAGAGAGTCAGTGCATGGTACTTGACCTCCCCCCCCCTCTCCAGAAAAACCAATTTTTGCACTCTTTTTTCGCTTTTTGTTTAGAGCGGGGAGGGCGGGGGGAATGCCTCTATGCAAGGCCCACATGAAAACAACGAAAATCAAATTTAACGAAAAATGAAAACACGGAAAACTAAAATCCTAAAAAGAGGAAAACTACGAAAATCGATTTTACTAAAACAGAAAAAAGAAGTAAAAATTATTTGTTTATTTTACTGCGTCCATAAGCATGTGTATGAGTTTTATGTAGGCCCTATATTGTACGGGCAATGGGGCAAGAACATGGGAGGACACAACACTCCCTTCCCTTTTGCCGTTTCGTTCCGTGCGCTCTTAGGCGCTCAACTTCACGTTCCATCTGTCAAAACAAGCAAAAGTTACGTTATAAGAGAAACACGAAACAAAAAGAAAAATGAAAAGAAAAGGACAATGTTCCGGGGGAGACACGCTGTTAGGGACCAGTTCACGTGTGACCCGCGTCTTCAGAGAAGAAAGGGTCTACATTTGCCAGATGCACAAGCCACATTTTCCTTTATAAAAAGGATAATACTTTTAACACTCAAAATATAATAATCTTAATTGAATAAATTGTTTACTTTTAAGTTCTTTCAATTTTCTTAGTTTTCCCTATTTCGAAATTTTATTTTTCCCGTGTTTTCGCTTTTTGTTAAATTGGATTTTTGTAGTTTTCCCTTTTCGGTTTTTCCGGGGTTATTTTGTAGCTTTCATGGAGGCGCTGTGTAACGCCCGCATAATACGAGCCATTGAGAGCACTTGCCACGTTCTACCAGAAAAAAAATTCATTTTTATTTTAGAATCCGACAGATGATACTTTTAGGATACAAAAAAAAATACACAGCGGAAAGCAAGGTACAAAATTTGAGTAAGTACTGTAGTATTTGACTGAGGGCTAAGCATCCGGAAAGATAATCACAGTGCCGGTAAATGCCTTTGTACGCTGAAATCTCTCATTTAATTTGTTTTTACTAGCCCTTTCCAATAGTCTTCGGTGAGAATAAAATTCTCGAAATTTTGATAAACCATTTTTTGAGGCGTGGCCTCATACCCGCTCTTTGCCCATTGGGGAGTGACTCAACAAACCAAGAGTTTGAATAAGTCCCTGTTACTTACTCCGCCTGCCACTTCCTGATACGCTTTTGTTGGAGTCGTTCCAGAAGATGGGCAGGGATAAGTAACAGCATGTGCAGTCCATAAGCAGGTTCCATTGTCGAAAACGCACATACGGCAGTCATCGTTCATACGGAGGTCCATGTTTGTAGACACGTTAAACAGAGACGATATCTTTTTAAAAGTGTGTCTCACAGAATCGTTATATGTGACAGCAAGGTCGCCGTTATCGGTCAAGTCAAAACTGTAGACGAGCGCGTTCTTATCCCATCCGAGGTTTTCAGTGAAGCCAGCACCGTGACGAATAGAAAAGACGACCGTATCGTCACACGAACGGACGAGCACCAGCTTGCCATCCGCCTGGGCAGTAAGCGAGCACGATCCCTTTTGAGTGTTGGACGTGAAGGAATCACCACGATTGAGACTGCGCCGGACATTTAGTATAACTAATTAACAAGCACAGATGCATGAGAGCGAGAGCAAGAAAGAATGAGATATGGTACATTTGTGCCGAGGTTAATATGAGAGTTGTTATTTGGGTTTTGGCATGTCGCGTGGTACAAACCCTAATTCTATGTTTTTCAAATTTCACCATGGCGCTATTCCAACGATTGTTAAAGTTATTACTAAACCGAAATCCTTAAATCAGTCCAGAATGATATTTAGCGCTCTGTGGTACAATTTTTGATTTCATACGCAGCTTGCCAAAACCGAAAAAGCAACCCAAAGATTAACCTCGGCAGAGTTGTACTCATGCTTTCAGATTAAGGAGAGAGGGGAGCACCTTTCTGTTTGAAATTGAACGGGCTCGGTAGGCCCTTGACGTGGCACCCAGCCCTCAATGACCACATAGTCCAAAGAGGTGTCGCAGGCCTAAATCGTCTACCGTGTGCTCTTTCGCGTGCACGCAGTTAGCGAAAGGCTATAAAACAGCCCGTAAGATGTCACCGCAATTGACAAAATCCAGTGCTGAGCGCACCAAGATCTTACAAGCTGCTTTATGGCCTAGCCGTTCATTGCGGGTGCTAAGTAGACCGCACCATGAATGGACCATTGAAACTTTTCTCAGACTGTACTCATCAAGGGCTACGTACAGCGTCATAACTATACCCAGAGCCATACCCTACTGTACCTCTTTGCTCAAGTTGTTTTTTCCACCCACGCGTCCAGGCCATTTTTAAACTTCGCCAGCTCATGAATTATTGACATGGGTGAATACAAAACAGCGCCTGAAAACTCTAAATTTGGGTTGAGTGGGTTGATAAATGGGCTGGACCACAGGGTGGGAAAATAAATAGAGCAAAGCTTTATTTGAACTTCGGTCAGTTAACATGTCTCCACTCCCCTTAACATCATCGTACCTGTTCCATTTTGGAAGGCGGGCGAGGGTGTCGGTTCGCACAGCCCAAACCCCCCGGACTCCCATAAACACTCGCCTTGGGTGTAAATACAGAGTGAACCCGTGTCCTCCAAGCGTAGTTTTGCTCCAACAAACCGCGGCTGGAATGTGCCGGAACTCCAGACGAGAAGACCCTTCCCATTGTAGATGGCCAAATTACCGTTCTCCTGCATGACCACCGACCGCGGGTTGCTGTTGGTGCCGGACGTTCCGCTTGACCAGATGGAGTTGTTGTCGCAGTGACGATAAATGGCCAAATCTCCAGTCCGTTCCATTTTCAGTTGCACATTCCGACGGGGAGACCACAGCGATTGACCTACAGACAAGGCTTCGCCCGACTCCAACACCTAAAGTAAGAACGGATTTCTAAGTAGATCGTGACAAGACTAAAGTCTCGGGAAAATTTGGCAAAAATTTCCCTTGCCAAAAAAGAAATATTGTATCTAGTCAATTTGTTAGTTTTTAATTATTCATAAAATAACTGATTGTTTAACAACATTGTTAGTAATACATCCCGGTAGTAGTTGAATACTTAGAGAAGATTGTTTAAACAATGAATCAACTACTTAAAAACATATTAGCAACAAGAATGTGTTTGATTTTTTATTGACACAAAGCAAGGCTAGGAGTTAATTGTATTGAATAATTTAATGTACGCTGTATATTGATTTGTCTGAACTTGGCCTATTGGATGCATAAAGATCTGATAGTCAGGTTAAATTTCGGGGTTTAAGAACAGAATAAAATGCTGCGCAGTATGCAGCGATCTCGCACGAGCACGTAACAATGCCATCATTTTACGGATATCAGCTGACAACTCGGTACCGTAGAGCCAAAGCTTGCCTGTTCTGTACCTATGTTCATAAGTAGGTAGGTCTAGTCATTCTTCAAGGTAAACCGTACGATAGCAGCCGATAGCCTGCGCCTGTTGTAACTAGGTACGTATGTATGCACTCAGGTAATTAATTTCGTATGTACAGAGACTCGCCTAGGTACACCGTCGGATAGGAGTTTGTACCATGGCACCGTGATACCTAGCCATGTCTGCATATAGATACATAAATACGTAGGTACAGCCATGTCGATTTAAAGGTCGCTTCTGGAATGTCACGTCGAACTTTCCTGTCTGTCTTGATACTGGCTCATACGACAATGTTAATGGGCCTAGACCATGACTGACCATGAGCGTAAAAACATTAATTCAGAGTTCAAGCAAAATCAATGACTAAGCCGTGCTTACCTCTCGCATGAGCAAATCTGATGACTCTCCACGTGTGAGTTGCCGGATTTGCGCGGGGTTGGGTAGGTTGTCATCATTGGCTGTAAGCCGGGCTTCTCCGTCAGAATTGTTAACGGGACAAGCATAAGCCCGTCCACTGGAAGTCCATAGACAAGCACCGTTTTTATATACGCACAGGATACAGTCATCGCTGAGGCGAAGGTTTGCGCCATCTGATGCATCCCACTTGGCGTTCCTTCTCATGCTCTGAAGCAGTGCCTTTGCTCTATTTGTTGTGTACATCACCAGATTACCCTCCACATTGATCCCCAAGCCTTGCACGATGTTGCGTTTATTCAGTAAACTGCTTTCATTCTTCACGGAATAAATCTTTTCACCGTCACACATGCGAGTAAGTACCAGATCTCTGTCCGATCGGGCAGATAAACGGCAAGTATTCTGCCTCGAGTACGCCGTGTCGAACAGGTTTGAACTTTCACCGGGCCACAGTATGACTAAACACAAAGAATGATTACATAACTGTCACCGCCGTTATCGTTTTCAAAGCTCTGAGGGCCGAAGCAGTGTTATTCACAATATGCATCACAATTCGTATATACTGGATTCGGCAATGATTTCTGGACTAGGCCTCCAAGGCTCTAGCCTGCCTGTGTGCACGTAATCGCAAAAATTCACATTTCACAAGAGTGACCAGTGGATCGGCCCGTAGGAATTGATTCGAGATTTTGGATTTGATCCATTTCCACAAACGTTATGCCAGATAAGCTGATGTTACCATTGTCACGCAAAGTTGTAAAGCATCCCGTTAAAATCATTCAGTTTAAGGCACTGCAGCAACCAATATGCTGTAAACTTCGAAATGTAAATTCCCGTTTGAAGGTACCAAGTAGGATGATTTCTCAAAAAAGAATGACAGTTTTTCGAAAGCTAGAACAGTAAGTGTATTCAAAGCTCGCTTATTTTAAAGTGTTTATTTCGCTGTTTCAAACTCTCTAAGCTCCCCGGTTATCTGTTCGCTAATTGTTTACAAATGTTTTCTGAGTGGTCCATGTGAGTTGTGATTAGCAAAGGAGATACAACCACAGGTGAGCCAGCGGGAGTGTCCTCGTATCCCCGTTACAATGGCGTGCAAAACCGGGGTCATCAAAAATGGCAGCACGAACAACTGTAACATCTTTAGGCATGGTGGCCTGCGCCCACATGGTTGCCTCTTCTCCCTGCTTTGTTGCCCTAGCCTTCACTTTTTAAATCGAAGCCCCCGTCGCCCCTCTGCCTTTATGTATGAACAAAATATGGTAGGAGTCCAAAGACTTTTGCAGTGCCCCTCGTAGTATCGTACGCTATCTTTCATGATTTCCCATCTAAATCTCGCCGTTGTGGTCTCAAAAAGTTCTTGTTTGTGAGATTTCGGAGTTAGGAAAACAGCATGGTTTTAAATTTGTTTGGTTTTGTTTTCACTAACAAGAATGTTTTGAAACTGTTCCACATAAAATTCAATGTGGAACGATTGGAATCAGCGAACTGTTTGTTCGAAATGAACGGGCCGGAGCTAGTGTGTTGTTAGAAACCAGGAGTTTAGTCCGGATCCTTACAAGGCGGAGCCAAGACCCCTCATGGCAGGACAAGGGTGGGCAAGACGCATATATTGCTAAACGTTTTGAACCCAAAATTCGGGGATTTTGTTCCGGATCATGTTGAAACTTGTGCGGATGTGGGCAGACCATGCACGACAAATACCAGGTCTTACCTTTAGCGTCATCAAATTTTTTCAAGTAAAGAGGATCACATACACCATAACCGCCCGAAGTCCACAGGCAGTGGGATCCGTTCTTTGCAATGCAAAGGGTCCCGTCGTTGTTGACCCGCAAATCCGCACCAGCAAACTCCCTTCCAGCTGTACCCGAGTTCCAGACCAGAACCTTCTTGGAATTGTAGATAGCCAGATTTCCGTCTTCCTGCATGGTTACAGCTGTTGGAGGATCGGTCTTGTCATTGTCGGTGTACGTGTACCATATGGACTCAGCATCGCACTGCCGAGTGAGTACCAGATCTCCTTCTGGACGCATCGTCAGTTTCACATTCAGCTGAGGCGAAAAGATTTCCTCCCCAGTCCGCAAGCTATGTCCGGACTTCAACATCTGTAGAGCAATTGATACATGAAAACTAAACGAAGGATTACAGTATTACTGTTAATCAACAGAGGCGCGTATCGAACATCACTAATCAGTCTTTTGCAACCCATGAAACTCCCCTGACTCGGAGCAATTTGGGGGGGGGGGGAATGCCAAATGTTTCTACTTTATCATTTCATATTAGCTCAATATAAGAGATGTTTTTTTAAAATGTATGTCGATGTCATCGGCGGAACTCTGAACACTTTTTGAGAACAGATTTCATTTTCTTCATTTCCACTGGAAAAAATGCCCTTTTTGGATAGTTTGTTCTCAGGATTTCAGACCCTGCTCCTCTCGATATTTATTGTGGAATCGATTGACATCAGCAGAATCTTTATAGAATTTTGGGGGTGGACCTACAATATGAGTCATTCTCTCACTTTCACTGATCTGAAGTTGCCGGTCTTTATTGCACCTCTCCCTGACATTCAAAAAATATTTCACTGATGCCAGTTGATTCTGAAAATGTAATGTGTTAAATCAAATGTTTTCTTTATATGCATTTCATTTTACACATGTCTATCTCTTTTATTTTTTCTTTTACAGTGCCAGGGGTCATTAGGATTGAATGGCAATGCCAGGGGTCCAGATCCCTGCTAACCGCTTTTGGGTGTTCCCAGGGGAGCTATATGGGTTGCCACCTCTTTGTTGTCCAAATCTCGCAGACAGCGCAGACACCGTTTGTTTTTTACTTACGGTTTCCGGAGTAGGACAGGGCACTGTTAGAGCATGACCGTACCATAAACAAACACCCTCTTTGAAGACACACAATTGGCAGTCATCACGCAGCCGCAGGTCTGCCGACAAGGTGGTCAGGGTGCCAAACAATCGGCTTTGAATATCTTTAAATAAAACCGGACTCTTTCCTACGTAGGTGACTTGCAGATTACCGGTTTCGTTCATGGTGAAAGCCGATAAGGACTTATCTGCATCCATGCTCTCGGGGTTGCCTGAGTAGCGACGAATGGAAAAGATCGTTGCCCCATCGCACTGCCTGTTGAGTAGCATCTCTCCGTCCGTTTGAAGGGTCAGCGTGCACGAGCCGCTGTTAGACCACACAGTTTGACCCGGGGTTAAGCTTTCTCCCGATCTCAAGATTACTGCAAAAAATAGGCAGAGACCAAGCTCGGTTTTACTGATTCAGTCGTAAATGCCACTTTGTAACATCAGAGGCCAATTTTGTTTCTTACGACTTAGGTGATCGATCGTTTATCCATCGTCCCCGGAAAAATCAATTCGAGGTTGTTCAGAACTTGATGAGACATAGTATTTTTGCATAAAAAGGAAAGGGTAGATAGAGTCAAAGCGCCAAATTTAAATCAGGCGACTTTTTAACATGAAACGTCCGGGCAAGATTCTCAAATTTTTTAAAGAAAAAGAGAATTGGTTAATTGTTCCCCTTTTGCTTTGCCCGTCGAGGTAGAGCCTTGAACTCCACCTCCCCTTCTACCAGAAAGGGGTCGGACACCGCCCGTCTCTTTTCAACCAGTCTGCATGGACCAACTGTTGCAGCCACGCTTTGTCTCAAATTTGTTATATACTAAACCAATCACAATCGAGTGGTGAATTACTCGGACCCCCAAACTCCTCCCCCTAGCCCCGAGCTCACATTTGCTGTTGATTTCTGTTGTAAATATCACTTGGTGACGTTTAACCTACCCCGAGCATCTTCAAATGTAGGAGCGTATGCTGGGTGGCATAGTGCAATGCCTCCCGATCTCCAAAGACACAGTCCCCTGGTCTTTTCAATGCACAGCGAGCCCGTGTCCTCCAGTCGGAGTCGCGCTCCTGCAAACCGCTTCTCATACGTGCCGGACGCCCATATAACGAAGTCCTCGATGTCGTATATGACGAGGTTTCCATCCGCCCGCATCCTCAGCGGCCGGACACGTGAATTATTGCTATTAGTTTTGCTGTCCCAGATGACCTGACAATCACACTGTCGATACACCACCAAGTTCCCGTCAGCTTGCACAAGGAGATTAGCAGTCCGATTGGGAGACCAGATGGACTCGCCGACGCCGAGACTGTCGCCCGGGCCGAGTTCCTACATAACTAATTTGAATAAAAACGCGGAGAACCCCATCACGCGATTGGATTAAGCGGAGAGGAGAACACATTTCTGCTGGTATTGGAAAGGGCTCTATATGCCTACGACGAGGTATCATCAATCATAAGCCGGAAAAACGAGAACTCACAAATGTTTAGAATGAAGCAATTTCACAAATACTTCACTTGTCGGAGCTTCTCAATGGCACGAGTTGGTAAATTCCATGAGACACAGCAGAGGGTTCAGATTTGTGAAAGTGTTTAAAAGTTTCAATCATTTTGCTGATCTCGGTAAGGTCTTACTAGCTGTTTTACAGGCTTGACGCTCTTTGCGCGCACGCTACGGCAACAGAGCCCACAATGATTCAACAACAATTGACTCTTCCCTCAGAATGTGTGGTCGAATACTGTAGAGCCAAGTGCGGCCCGATAAATATATGGATCTCTTTCAATTTCTGTCAGAAGACTTCTTCCCCCCCCCCCTGAGAATCGGGGGCTCATTTATGGTTCTTATAGATCGAGGGGGGAAGAGTGTACAGCATGAGTACCGTTATTATTACGGGCTGCGGGGGCCTTTCAAAAATTAAATCAACCATTGCCCATATCTCATGACCGTATTTTAATTAAGGGGGCAATTACTCCGTTGCCCCTACCGTTCTAATGATGCATGATACACCTACCTCTAGGGATCTCGATGAATTAAAGCATGCGGATTTTGGGTTTGGGTCTGCAATAATTATCCCAAAAGTATCATTATTTGAGGTCGACTCGGCAATGCAGTCAACCACCAGACAGGCAATGATCCAAATGTTCCACCCGGTATCCATCGATTTTATGCTGATGTATATAGGAAAGATATAATCATGCTCAGAAAGGGTGAGCTTATTAAAGTATAGACAAACGTCGCTGTAACGATACTAACTCTTTTTGGTTGAGAAATATTTCATTCCACACCTGAAGCAACTGTCACAGGCCCGCAATACGATTGCAGCTAACCAGTCTCGCCTGCGGACGTTAGGCCCGCCATCGTAAAAAACATTTTTTAGGAGGCTCTGTTGCGATGCGTGTTCCACTCGTCGTTCGAGCTGTCGTTCGAACCTCGCAGCCGACCGACGCGTGATGTCGGTATTATCGAACTTCTTTTTTGCGAAAACTCTACGTCTGTTATCCATGAAGGTACTGAGAGAAGACTCAGGTGAGAATGCCCCCGGGTCGTTTCCGACGTGTCTTTTTGCCCCAGGGTGCTGGCGGGTTAGGAGGTGGGAAGGGTGTACAGCATGAGTACCGCTGTTTCGTCACATTGAAATGGTATAGTATCATGGTGTCTGTCAATACATAGTAATACCTTTTAAAAGTCGTACCTTTTAAAGGAAGGGTCTAATTGTCGCTGTCTAACTCCAAAATAACATATCTATCAAATTTGTATCTTTTTCATAAATGCAAAACTTATTAATTAAGAAATAAACCATAAATTGATGTACAACATCAATTATGTGGAAAGAAGTTGTCTGCTTCGCTATTTTCGTATAAGAAGTATAAGAAAATAGTTTTTCATAAATTTTCAAATAAATACGGCACCAAATGTATCAAAAAAATCGAATACAGTATTGAATTTGGTTTGATACAAATTTTACATTTAAACAACGACAGAGTTAAACATCTAGACATTAAAACATTAAGGCAAACAAAAATGTGCATCGTTGAATTTTCACTGTTAGGCCCTGCTACAATCAGCGACAAGATTGAGTACACTGGAGGGTTCGGGGCATGGGCAAAAGGGGCGGACAAAGGGAGGTTTTCATACAATCGAAAAATCAACCACCTGACCTGCAGCGGTTGCTTGACTACTGAGCATGAAAATATTTCTTTGCTGGACACTAACTCATTCAAAATTCAACTTGGAAGCGATTGGCATTAATAAACTATTTTTTGGAAATAAGGGGGTGGAGCCAGATGAATGTTTGCAAAGAAGACTGGAAATGAGAACAAAGCTTTAACCATTAAAAAATTGAGAAATTTAGTCTCGTGTACGTGCCTATTTTTTACAGGCTGTAACTGTATTGCTTTACAACTTTGGGGACTCTCCTTCCCTCGAAATTTATAATAAATTCTCCTCCGACCGTTTACATGAGACATGTAACACTATGCCTCATCAATCTACACGATGTACGTCCACTTGCCTCGTTTGATGTGCTCCAGCAGGCGCGGGACCTTCAATACCCGTTGCACAACTTGCTTGTCAGACAGGTGGGGGTCTTCGCCTTGCAGCGCTTTTTCCCGACCAAATCTCTGGCAATAATCCGCCGCACTTTGCTGGGGGAGAGTCCCAACTTCTGCGTAATCTGTCGGTTGGTAAAAGAATCGGGTCGAAGGACGAGTTTTTCCACATTTTTTATCGTTTCCGTCGTGCGTACAGATGGCTGTATCTGGATCCCCAGCTTTTTGCAAGCTTTGCTGCTCCTTGCTGTTGGACGCGCCCAACAAGTCCCCATATCCAATCATCCAACCATTATTAAAGGTATTTTCGGGGCGTGGCCTCAATGCCCTTTTTGGGGTAATGATTCGGCTGATCTCCCTGGCAGGGTGACTGGAGGCTCTGATCTATGTTTTAACACACAACATGGCTTTGTGGCACAGTTTTTTGAACACTCGTAACACTTGTTGGTGCTCGAAGGAACGACGGAGATTGCGAGTATTTGTATTTACCAAATCCCACAAAGAATATGAGACTGTAACCGTATGGGCACGGCTATTATACAGGCACATACACGAGGTAAGAAGATCTAAATGTCCTAAGGGTAATGTTGCCTGGCATTCGTTTAGGCGCCGACAAAGCCAAGTACTTTCTGCCGGGAATCTCATTCGTCTGACTAGGGGCGCCGTTAGCCTGGCAGTGGATCAACCGTATCCCCACCCCTGACGGGGCAATTAGGCTACAAGTCCCCCTCCTCTTTCCCCTTTTTATAACCTTTCACTTTCGTTTTTTTTTCTATTAACGGTTGTTTCCTAACTTGATGAATTGAAGATTGGTTTTTAGAAACATGTAAGTATCCTTCTCACAAAACAATATGATGCGGTAGCTAACCAGACTTATCAAGTCGACCCTATCATAATAGTGGAATAACGGACGGAGACCGCTTGTCGTATTACTAGGACATAAGAAGAGAAAACTAAAGTGTTGCGAACTGATCTCTCCACAACAGCAACTCGCGAGCTTACATAAGCGCTACGGGAGTGTACATGCATGTTTGTGTACAATGTATAAAATGACTAATGACCACATCTGCGTAAACACCCACCAAGACAGAGTACAGAAGCGCTCAAAAATATGTCAGAGCTGTCTGCACAAGACAGAGTAGAGTAATGCTCACAAATAGACTAGAGCTCACTCCAGTACAGAACAGTACGAAATTACGTGTATAATAATAACAGTAGAAAATGACCAGACGCGGAGTGGTGATAACAGATGAGAAGGCCTTGTTTTGCGGTCCGGACGTTGACGGATCAGCATACGCGACAAATTGAAATCCAAAACAGTGAACCCTGTTCACACAAATCTTGAAAGAAAAAACGAAGTACTCCCTTTTTTTCACCCCTTGAGTTTTGGTCTCAGTATATACTTGAACGATATTCAAACATCGGGGTTTTACACCTGGAGATTGAAGAACAGATGGGCTTCCTATAATTATCAAGTTTGTTATAATCACTCAAAGGTACATTGGTTAACACTTATAGCTAAAAAGGGGGAAGGGGAGGAGGGCTTGTAGCCTAAACCCTTTGACGTTTCCTTAGGACACGCCCCCAAAACTTTGCTTTTGGTAATTGTATGTTGAACATGTCTAGTCTTATTTCTCCCGGAAGGGAAATCCATAGCATAGTTCAACCTGCCTTTCGTTCAAATGCCACCCAGTGTTTAGCATCCCGGTTCTCATGGATCAGCTGAATTGCATGCGAATTGTCTGCGGGAAATGATACCGTATTCTCCTTTACCTGTTCCTGGTACATAAGCCCAGTGATAGGTGCACGGGTATCTTTGGCCAGTTTTTGAAGGAGATACGTGGCCGCGTTCGCAATTTTGTTTGTCATGCGAAGATCAGTCGCAGTGCCCCTCAATACTTCCAAATTAACCAGAGATAGCGGAAGGTAGGGAACTCCTGCCGGCTGTGTTGGACGGCGAACGTTGGTGTCAAGACTGTCCCTCGGCAGACCATCCGTGACCTGGTTCAAAGAAGGAGACAACGAGATATTTGGATCAGCAGCCTATCAGGATTCTGTGAGCGTTGCAGAAACCGATTAATGGTATCTCTGTAGAGGTCCAAAGCCGGTAGGAAGAGCATAATTCCAGTTCTGACAAAAACGTTTTCGGCGATTTCGGACAACTTATGCACCGCATGGAGTCGCTGGACCCGCTGGAGTCGAGTCAGGCTCCTCTCTTTCCTCAAGCTCGTCATCATAGTTCAGCAGTTCATCGAGGTCGCGCAGTGCAACTGCATAGACCAACTGAATGTGGCTTGATTGTCTGCTTCAACGGTCATTGCATTCCACCTGGCGAACCAGCTACTGCTTCAGGTGTAGTTGAACGATCATAAAATGACGACATGCAAGTATAAAGGTTGGCGAACGAAGACTGCTTGGTACTGCTCGATGATGCCACATCCATCAGGCTCGCGGATGAGCCGGATTCCAACGCAGAGCCGTTGTTCGACGCGACCTCCATGGCTGCGTTCTCAACCATGCCTTCGTTTTCATCTCATCGTCTCGTTCTCATTAGAGGTGTGCAAACCGCACCGCAGACCGCACCGCACCGCAGACCGCACCCCACCGCCGCAAACCGCGCGGCGGTCCGCGGCGGTGCGGTTTTGGACTGCTCGCGGTTTGCGGTGCGGTTGCGGTTAAGATGTCTGCGGTTGCGGTTTTGCATTTTTTAATCGCCGCAAACCGCGAAATATCTAAAAAACCAATTTAATTGTGCACGATAACTCTTTCCGTAGTTTGCACCGCATGGCGCGTCATTTGTTTACTGTAGTAAGTTAGGGTTCGTGCTTTTAATCGGTTCGCAAGTCACTGCAGTCCTTAAATGGAACAGAACCGTGCATTAAACCAGGTGTTCCGATTAAAAGACAACTTTGCGCCATGTTCGGGGCTTCGGGTACTTTTTCACGATGACATTGGTGCTGCCATTAGCTTCTCGAAATTTCTCCCGTTTCGTTTTTTAACTTACTCTCCCGTTTCATCTCATCATCTCTGCATTTTCATTTTTATAATCAGAATGTCGTCCAGCGACAACGATGACATTGTTTCTGTGTCCGAACCCAAATCACAACAAAAGAAGAGCCAGCAGCCTAAGGGACCCAAGGCCGCTGTCTTCTCTCCCGAAGAGGCAAAGAAGCTTTTGCTGGACGGTACACTTCAAATCGTCAACAATCCCGCAGCGAAAACCGACACCGCAGTCTGGAAAAAGTTCGGTCTTCTGAAGGCGGACGACTGCGACAAGTGCCTGCCTTACGCTGTCTGCAGGAACTGCAAAAAAATCTACACCTACAAATCCTCCCATGGATCTGGCACGTCCACTCTCAAGTACCATCTGCAAGAAAATTGCACCGGCGAAGCGTCCAAAGAGGGCCAAAAACGGGTCACCCAGTTCTTCCAGCCAGCCGCGTTCAAGGAAAAGAAACCCGTCCCAACTTCGGCCAAAATGGAACTCTCGAAAGCCTGCGTCGCGTTCACTGCCAAGGATCTCCGTGCATTTAACACGGTCGCCGGCGACGGTTTTATTGAAATTATTTGTGCTGCTGTTTCCATCGGTCGCCGGTTCGATTTCTCGTTGGAACTCTCGTCGGAATTAATTCCTCACCGTACAACTGTAAGTCAGCGGCTGGGCGAGACAGCGAAGGATGTGCGATCTCTTCTGGGGCCAGAACTTGTATCAGGTACGTAGCTTTCGATCGATCGATCGATCAATTGGCTTTGTGTTATTTCTTGCTTAACGTGACTTCGCCGATTAACTGATTGATTGATTGATCGGTCGATTCCTTTGTGACGTAATACTTCCGTTGATTTGCTGATCGGTTCAATTGCAAATTTTTATTATTATTTATTTAAGCTGATAATATGCCTGCGTTTTGCACGAATATTCACGTGTAGTTTCGTACTAGTAGTTGAAGCTTTCACATTAAATCTAATTTTGTTTTCCTCCATAGTTTTCAGCGAGTACGGTGGCGGTATTACGCTGGACGGGTGGAAGGAAGTTCGCTCGCAGACAGACTACATCGGTCTGACCGTCCATTACTACCTTGACTGGAAACTTCAGGAGCGCTGCTTGCTGATGACAGAATACGACCGCGAAATCAAAACCGGAGAGAACATCCGCGAATTTGTCGAGGCTAACCTGAAAAACCCCTACGGCGTCACCGAAACCCTTTGCCATAATGCTCTCTTCGTTACTGATGGTGCCTCCAACATGGTGAAAGCTTTCGGCAGCTTTCCAAGGCTTCAGTAAGTGACTAGAAAAATGGGCGTGGCAGTGGACTAACATTTGGTAACTAATGGAATTTGACGTGTGTTAGTTTTAACGTAACTGAAAAGCGATTTTTAATTTTTAAAATAATTCTCAATTTTTAATTATATTATTATATTTAAAAATTGATTAACGTTTTTAATTAATACGGTATAGTATCACTGAATTTACTAAAAATTTTGATTTGTTTCGTTTTTAAATGTATTTCCTAAATAGATGTAATTAATAAGACCTTATATAATAAATGCATGAACATTTCATTTTATTTTAAAAGCAAACCCTGAAATTCATAAAAATGGGCCTTTGTTTTAATCCTGATGTTTTTTTTTCAGGAAGCCCGCTCTAAACCGCTTCACATGTGCCTGCCATAGAATCAATACAAGTCTGGGTGATATTTTTTGGAAAAGTTCGTTCGATTACATCATGGAGAGGATGCCGTTACTCGTCTGAAACCAGCTTATCAACTTGTGAAGGACTGCAAGGAGTTGGTAGAGCACTTCAAACGCACCGGTCTCGTGAAACAACTCACCCGAACATTGAAACAGCAGTAACCTTTACTTGAGTACTTAGATATACGTTGTTGATTGTCGATTGTCTATAGACACACTTCTCACACTAAGTTTTTTGTTATTAAATGCAGGTTGTGACACGCTGGGGTTCCCATGTTGCAATGCTTGAGTCAGTGCAGGACCAGTTTACGGCGGTAGAGGCTATCTTGAAGAGGCGAAACGAAGAAGATAAACTGCCGGGACCAGATGGAATGCTGAACGATCTTATTGTTCTGCTGAAACCCTTCGAAACAGCCACAGAGGAACTGAGTGCTTCTCGAACTCCAACTCTGCACCTGGTTGTGAATGTCTTCAAAGCTGTCCGTGAGCATTTGGAGGTATAGAATTGAGATTATGTTTGTATCTGTGGTTGTCTGTTTGTCTGTAGATATGTCTGTCTGTCTGTCTGACTGTATGTTTGTCTGTCTGTCGGTATGTGTCTGTGTGTCTGTTTGTTTGCCAGTCTGTCTATCTCTCTGTATGTTTGTTTGTCTGTTTGTCTGTCTGCCTGTCTGCCTGTCTGCCTGTCTATTTGTCTTATCTGTTTGTCTGTCTGTCTGCCTGTAAGTGTGCCTACCTGTGTGCCTATCTGCTTTTTTTATTGCTGAAAGCAGACTACCGGGTGACTTGCAAGACCGAATTCCACATGTTTCTGCTTTTAGGAATACCAGTCGGAATATCCGTCGTTGATTAAGCTGGGGGAGCTGTTGCTGGTTAACTTTAAGCAGAAGTGCATTGTTCAACCGGAGCATAAAATTGCCTGCTTCCTTCATCCTCCCTTTCGCAAACTTCGAATGTTTTCTACGGACGCTGAGCGAACCGGAATCCTCAATCTCACCCGCAGCTTGCTTCCTTCGCGAGCAAAACCAGCGGCAGGAACGACGACCGCCCCCGTAACAGTTCCGGCCAAGCGGAAGAAGTTCGACTATTCCCAGTACGAAGATGTCGTAGACACCGGATCAGTGGCCGATGAGGTGACTCAGTACCACGAGTTGGTGTGTCGGATCCCTGTGGGAGATGCTGCTGAATTTTGGAAAGAAAACGAGAAGCAGTTTCCTGGACTAGCGAAATTGGCTAAGAAATACTTGGCGACTCCTGCTGGAAGTGTTGCAAGTGAACGTTTGTTTAGCAAGGCGGGTTTTGTTCTTGACGAAGATCGCTCTAGTCTACATTCGGATAAGGCAGACGACATTCTGTTTTTGTACAGTAATAGAGACAAATTTTGACCGACTGGAGCGGTTTCTGCGGTGCGGTTGCGGTTAAGAAAAATTTATCTGCGGTCCGCGGCGGTGCGGTTTTGTCGATTTCTCGCGGTGCGGTGCGGTCGCGGTTAAAAAATTGGGCTGCGGTGCGGTTTGCGGACTGATTTTTTTTAACCGTGCACAGCTCTAGTTCTCATACTCGGCGTGGAGCATGGCATTAATGTCATTGTTATTCTCTAGTTCTTCGTCATTTCTGATATAGAATTCAGTTGCATTGGAAGTAATGTTTAAAGAAGCACGTGACATATAACAAATTGTAAACGCTATTAATAAGACGACACACAAACAGATATTCTAAATTGGGACGGATTTGCAATATGCAGGAAGGCATTGCCTGTATGAACGAAGATTTTGCATGGCAACGGCCTTAATTATATCCTTTAATGGGTTTTTGGGAAAAGGTTGTGTACATAGCTAAAGGTTGTGTCCAACAATTGGCGAAAAGGGTTGTGTACAGAGCAATTGATGGTTAAAAGGGTTGTGTGGATTGTTAGCATAGCCAAAGATTGTGTAGGGTTGTGAGCATAGCTCTCACCAAATGAGTTTTCTCATTGGAGGGTGTTACAACTGTGCTTCCGCTTCAGTTTCTCCATCCGCATCGTCGGTGGTGGTCCAATCCTGCTGCTGCAAACAGTCAAAAATCTGTCGGTCTAACTCCTCCAGGCGACTGTCCACTTCGTCGGTCTCCTCCAGGAGCAGGTACGACGTGCCGGTGTCCGTGGTAGACAGAATTGCATCTAGGCGTGCATAAAGCCCCGAGAAGGTCGGTCGACACTCCGGCTTCAGGCACCAGCAGGACTGCATCAAACTAACACTGCGACAAAATGCAACGCAATTCAGCACTCGCGAACTACAATTCCAGCGTCAAAATTATTGACACCTACATTGCGTTTGGCGCATGGGCGGGCTGGGCAAGCTGATGACCCTCCAAGAGCCATTCAGCA
>LRSR01011308.1:0-16721 GCA_001579985.1 Hypsibius dujardini
AATCTTGATGCGGATGAATGAATGAACGAGAATATGTAGCAATAATGAGTGGATTAATGATGAATTCCGTGATGGCACAATGATGAGTGATGAATCAAGCGATGACTTTCCATTCCGGGTGACACAAACGAGATGTCCGTTTACGGTTCAGTCACAGTTCATGCCTGGACTAACTTCAACGACATGCTGCTCTGTCCCCTATAGCAAGGGGGAAAGTAGATCACCACTCATTTGACAGAGAATTTTCTACTCTTTCGTTTTATCATAAAGGATTCGTATTAATCTGGGTTTGTTTACGTTTTACCAACTTCTCCGGAAAGCACCAAATCGACGCTTTGTCCCTGCGAATCCGCACCAGTTATCAAAAATCGAACAGATCAAAGGTTCTCATCGATTCTCAAAGGTGCTCAGATGAAAACAAACTTTGACATTTTTTTGGCTAATCGATTACCTGACACACATTTTCGTCCAATCCTTGCCAGAAATACGATTCACCAGTTTTCTCGGACACTTCTCAGAATGAGGGGTTTTTTATTTACCGTAATGGCTGAGCCTCCCACGTTGTTTTCAAGGCCGATTTTGAACAAAACACCAAATACAGCGCGGAAAATACATTTTTTAGATATTTAATAAGTCTAGTGATCACAATATTATCTTTAAATGCCCTCGCGAATCAAGGAGAAGAGTCGGATTACGCGGCGGACGAGCTGAGGAATTTTCAGGGAGGAGAACTTCCCTTTACGCCATCTTCAACTCTTCTCTGAATTTCAATTCAATGAAATTCAAAAATTCTACCAATTTAGTTTAGCTGCTTAAATGGGCTAATTGGTACACGTTGTCGAATTGCAAAATAACAAAAACTGAGAAAGTTGTGGATGAAATTGTGCGTCTCATTTAGGCAGAAAAATCATCCGAGAAACCGCTGTTCTCGGGTCATCGGCGAGTTTGGAGTGTGGGCACGCGATTGATTGTTAAGTTGAAGAATTGTTTTTATTTTCATAGAGGACACTAAAATATTTCGCTTTTGGCGTTTTTAAGTTTATTGTTTTTCGACTTGAGGGAAGTGGAAGTTGGTAGAACTTTGTCTCAAAAATAAGTTTTCGCCCGGTGGTAGGTGCGATGCAATTTCTCACCCGTAAGGATCGACTTCGCTTTTGACCTCGGGCACCGTGTGAAATTGTACCTCTTGGATGGTGATGTCACGTTGTGCCTTTGGCACGATCTTGTGACACATAGAGTACATTACAGTCTTCCTCTGTTTACGGTCACGCAAATTCATCTTCGTGTCTAACCATCCTTCTCTAGAAGCGCATGAAAAGATGTTGTGTCGATTTTGCATATGGGAAGATTAAATTTTCGTAATAGCAGAGGACCTGCTCCCAATTGATCAGCATCATAAACCACAAGAGGTTTGTTTCCCCTGAGTGCACGTAGACATTCAGAATTTTAACTGTACAGAGAGAGTTCATCTTGCATTAAACGTCGTACATCTTCATTAGATTTTGTCTCACACCGTTTCTTGACTGACCATACGATTGCTCATTGATTCGTCGTTAAAACAATGCATTTTCCTCTGCTTCCGGCTATCATGCTTTTAATTGTCTGCCCAAGATGGGCACAAAAAATTTCGGTGGTGGATATGCCGCCGCTGAAAACCTTCAACAATTCTGTCACCAATCCGACTTACCTCACCGTCTGCGTGACCTTGGAGGACGACTCATTTTACATTCCTAGCTATGAGAAAGTCGCAGCGGCAGTTGATCTGGCCGTCGCCAATGCCAACGCCTTTGTTCTGCCGCCGTCCATCAAGTTCCGAACGGTCGCATGGTCTGCCGGGGAGTCTTGCTCACAGGGTCAATACATGGCTGCAACAAGGCTCCTACAGTTGGCGCGAACCGGCGTGAAATGCAATGCCTATGTTGGGATCGGTACGTCCACGCGAAACGAAAAAATGTTCGATGTCGAAATATGCGTGTGCAAACCTTGTTTGTTTGTTTTGATCTGCTTGTCCGATTACGATATATAAAATCGAACGTTTTAGGCTGCGCATCGGCTCTCGTGGGGATGTATGCGATCGCGGAGGAGGCCAACGTTCCCATATTCGGCTGTCCAGCTGCCGGGGCTGCCGCGATCACCTTAAACGCCACCAGCGAGTACTCGAAATATCCGCTGATGGTGCGAGTGCCTTTCGGTTTGAATGACCTTTCCGGTGTGTTCATCACCCTCTGCGCGCGGTTCAACTACACCCACACTACGCTGTTCCGTGACGACTCTTACAGCTTTTACACGTTCACTTCGCAATATCTGATGAATACCTTCAGTCTGCTAGCAGACAAATTGTATCGCAATTCCATGGAACGATCATTCACTGGAAATGGCCTGTCGGACGAAGCAAGAGCAGCGTTGTTGTTGGAAGGGAAAGCCCGATCCCGAGGTACAACTTCACCAATTAGAGACCGACAAACAATAGGATCATGTGAAACGAAGCTATTGTTCACACATTTTATAACCTTCTTTTTCATCTGTGCTTTGCTCTTGCAGTATTCATCTTATTGACACCGGCAGCGTCAATTAGAAAATTTATGGTGAGTGCAAACTACATTGTCAATGTAATTACTCCATTGCTACATGTCAAGCGTAATAATTTCATAAAATTCATATAACCTACTAAATTGATGGAAATACATCGGATTAATCAAATCGTTTTGCAGCTGGCAGCGCTGGATTTAGGCTTAACGCAGGGCGACTTCGTAAGCGGCATTTTTTGTGATTGACGCCGCTAATTCCATTGCCGAATAAGGATCATATTTCACCCTTGGCAGGTTTTTCTCGCGATAGAGCTTTACGACCTTGATTATTGGGGACGCATTTCCTACAGCCAGGACGATGACGATGATAATGTAAGAATAGTTTGAAATGAAGCTTTCATATTCACCACTGAGCAATAATAAACCGTTTTCAGAGGGCGTTAAAGGCATTTCAAAGCCTTATGATCGTTTCGCTGGCGAATAATGCTCGCACAACAGATCTGGAGGACAATTTGGCGCAAGACATTAAAATCTTGGCCAAAGCGCGTTATAACTACACATTCAAAGCCCTTGAAAAGGTAATTATCCATTAATCAGCAGCTTAATTAGTCCTGAGATTCGAACGACGTAACAGTGTCAGTTTTTACTTTTCTGTCTCAATCTCCGAATTTGCAACGGCCGGCTCCGAGCAAACGGTTTCAAAGAAATAAACTCACGTCACCGTTCGAATCTCAAAACTTTGTACTCAAGAACGCATAAACAGATTAGTTTAGTTTACTGTAGAATTCCGATCAATTGGTGCTATTGCGCAATCATCTCAGTCAAAAGAGACCGAAACTGATTGGTTGCAAAAATAAGAGCACAAGACTGCACGTGCTTGATTGCCTGATTTTCAATGAACTATTTTCACTTTCGTTTTCTTTCTTTTTTTGATCGGTTCATTGATTATCGCCAGTTTTTCTGTGAGTAAGAAAAAACTTTTGTCGGGAAAATAAAAGCAAAAAATCACTTTGGCCACGAAGAGAAAACAAAAACGAAGAGGCCATTGCCCGTTTTCACCGTGCAAATTTATCCCAAGCCGAATTTGCAAAGAGGGACGGCATACCGCGACGCTTGATTGCCTTGATTTTCGGCCGTCATTCTCGCTACAAATTGTGTAAGGATCGGGTGATTGATTACTTGATTGAAGCACTTCAGGGTTTTCGGCCCGTCGGAACTAATTTACTCGGAATTCTACAGTAGTTTAGAGTATTTTTTATTACATTTCATTTTGATTTACCTTTTTGTAATTCAGTTTGAGTTTTTAGTTTTATTTAGTCTAATTTTGTTTTTTTCAGTTTTAGATTAGTTATTTCTGCTTTTCGAAGAAACGTTGTGATTGGCCATTTACATAATTTTTAAAAGCTCTCAGAAGGAAATTAATTTCGTGTTGAAAGAAATCGCCTCTCAAATCATTGACTGACGAATTGTCATCTTTTGCAGCCAGATCCTGTGATAATCGGCTTCTATGAGAGCATCATGATTTACGCACAAGAGGTCTCCACCATGAGCGCGGAGGGTTTAGATATCTACAACGGGTCCGCCATGACGAAACGAATCTTCGGCACGGATTACATCGGGATAACGGGCTCCTTGAATATCGGACCGGTCGGGCAACGAGCTCGAGCGATGGTCATCAAGAATTTCGACACCGAAACCGGCCAATTCAAGGTCAGTGAATGTAACTGCGTTTTCTACTTGGCGTCGCTATCGGTCGCTCCTTCATCAGGCGCAGTTCCAACCGGCTATTTCACGTAGCTCACCGCTTTTATTTGCTAGACGTCTCTTATCCCAATATAAAAAGGCGATTCCAAATAGTCTGCTGGCACGCACCGCTCCATGTCTGTCACGTGGTTATTTCAGTGTTACGTTTCCCGGTTTAGGTTGCCGTTCAATACGTTCGTGACTTGATTGTACAAAGCGGCAATCGGAGCAAGTTCCAAGTGACCGAACGCCGGTTGTGGTTCGCCAACAGCGGCGTCATGCCGCCGGATGAGCCGCAATGCGGATTCCGCGACGACCAGTGCCAGCGTTTGTCTAGCGGACTCTTGGCCGTCGTCATCATTATTCCGCTGATTTTACTGACCGGCATGACAGCGGCGGCTGTTTTCGCTGTGGTGAAACTGAGGTACTCTATTCCTCTGATTATTTTTTCTGTACCGCGTAATACATTAAGGGTATTCAAAGTTCGATTATTTGCAGCGATTATCTCGCTAATTCAAACTCGCTAATCTCCCTGGTTTTGAAGATAAGCGAAAAAAGCAGCCAAGGAGCTGCTTTTTTCGGTTATCTGCTCGCTAATTGTGTGCATCTGTCTTGTGAGTGGTCCATGTCAGTTGAGATTAACGAAGGAGACACAGCCTCAGGTAAGCCAGGGAGCGTGTCCTCGTATCACCGTTGCATTGGCGTGCAAAACCAGGGAGATTAGCGAGTTTGAATTAGCGAGATAATCGCTGCAAATAATCGAGCTTTGAATACCCTTATTGTTAGGTGAAGCGAATTGAATTAGGCTCAAGATACAAAGGAAGAAATCAGGGGATGATGTAAACCAGGGAAGACTTAAAAGCTTTTGCCTTCAGAGAACTGCGAAAAGATTATAATCCCGACTGGTGGAAGATCTATCAGGACGACCTCGTAATAAAGCAAAACCGAACCGGCAGCAACACTGCGTCCAGCAAGAAGACCTTGGTAAGGCTTTAGTAATTGTTAGTAAAAATAAAACGTCATGCAAAGGCGATAACCAGCCGATTATTTCACATGGAATATCATTCAGAATGTACAAGGAGTCATGCTTTATTATTATTGACAATGTGTCTGGTATAAGGCTCTGCAGTAGACAATTCGCGTATAATGGAACTCCGCGTATTTCTCTAAATCACCTCCTCGTGATATTAATCCATCCCTGATTCAATTTTGGATCAATTGGTGATAGCGAAAAAAAATTTAGAAATTTACCTATTAACGCTCGGTACCAGATCGGATTCGATTTGAATTCCCTTGCATATCTCCATTCAACTAAGAAACAAATTAGTTTTCAATTTTTTTTAAAGACTTTGAAAATTTGTTTTTTTTTTCAGCTCACCGTCGGGTGAGACAAAAATCCCCCAATGAAAACTGTTTCTTGCACTTATCCACTCCACATTTTGGTTCAGTCAATCAATCGATCAATCATTAAGTTTCAGTTGTAATCATTTTTTAAAGAAAAAAAAGGTTTATACAATGTTTTGTCTCTCAATAATTCGTTGTAGACGAGCCATTCAACAGTCGGCTCAGGTGTGACCGGATTCTCCGCGTATAATTGCGACATCCTGGCGAGCTTCAACAACACCCTCGTGGCGTTGACTGACGTCAGTGGGTTGGACGTCACACCCAATTCGGACATTATATCGAAACTGAATTTGGTATTCGCTAAAAGTTAGATTAGATTTCAACTGGACAAAAATTTAGATTTCAAGTAAAAAAATGTTAATTTTGCAGCTTAAAAACGCCACGCAAGCTAACTTGCAACGGTTTATTGGGATCGGTCTCGCACCGAGCGGCAAGTGCCAATATGTGGTTGCGGAGATTTGCGCCAAGGGATCGCTGACAGACATCCTCAGCTATGAGGATATGAAGCTGGACTGGAGCTTCAAAAACAGCCTCATTAAAGACCTTGTCTTCGTATGTTTGCCTGTAGAATACGGAAGTAGCGTGGCATCTAACATCAGATCATCACGTTGTTGGTTTTTTCCGGGCTGTGCAGGGGATGACATACCTCCACACTAGCCCGATCGTGTCGCACGGAAATCTCACTGCTCACACGTGCCAGATAGACACAAGATTCACCCTGAAAATTTCCGACTACGGATTGCCTTTTTTCCGGCCTCGAAGCTTACTGCTTCCATACCGACCAAATGATAGCCCAGAGCGCCTAACCGAGGTCAACTATCACTTACATAATAATCATTACTATTGCCGTACTGTACGGCAAGTCCTAACTATATTGTACTTTAGATACTTCTATGGCGAGCTCCAGAACTCTTGCGGCAAGTGATGCCAGCGGACGGTACCCAGGTACATGTTTCTCATTGGGTCCACAAAAAACTATTGATCAAAGCTGAAGGCACGAGGGTTTATGGGTGTTTTCTGGAAGTCCGGGTTTTCGCAAGGGGTTTTATGAGGGCACAGTTATGTTCTGCTGGCACAAAAATTTTATTTAATTTTTAGTCCTGTTGCGACGCTTTGGAAGAATTTAGGCGGTGTCTTAAGGCATGTCACTTAAAATGTTACGGGGTTCTGACTATAAGCACGAACTTTTAACCATCCGGAAGCCCAAGTTACATGTACTTTAAGCATTTTCTTCCCAAACAGAAGTATACATTTTTGTGTAAAAAAATACTATTACCAGTATTTGACCAATCTCAATTTTAATACCTGTTCGAAAACTTGTTCCCCCAAAAATCACCCGTTAACACCCGTGCCCGCAGCCATTATGAAAAGTATTTGCCTAACCGTTCGACGTTAATTTTTCAGAAAGGAGACGTTTACAGCTTTGCCATCACCCTCCAGCAGATCATCCTCCGAAGCGGGCCGTTTGAATTGCCTAACGATCCGTTGGAAATGTCTGAGCGAGAAATTTTAAACGAAGTACACTGTCAGAAAGAAAAATTATTAGCCCATTGCCCTACAATTACCTGCACTCTGGGGTCTCCGGATTTTAGGTCGTCGCAGCTAACATTCCCCCTGTTCGACCACGAGTACCGCGAGCTTCCTGCTCCAACGAGCTGTACGATTTGATGGAACGCTGCTGGGAGGAGATTCCCGTGGAGCGTCCGACCTTTCCCAAAATCAAAGAGCGTTTGAAGAAAGTCATCGGCGCCTATGGTGATAATATCGTTGACGTGTTGTTCAAACGGATGGAGCAGTACGCAATGGATCTGGAGCTGAAAGTGGCGGAGAAGACGCAACAGTTTATGGATGAGAAAAATCGATCGGAACAATTGCTCAGTCAACTTCTTCCAAAGTATCGAAACAGACAAGAAAAAATGCCACGCCCATTTTAAAATCGTTCAGGCAGTTTTGTGGTTTGTTGCAGGTCTGTAGCTGCTGCTTTGACCAGAGGCGAACACGTCGATCCGGAGGCCTTCGAGAGTGTCAGCATTTATTTCAGCGATATCGTCGGTTTCACGACCATCGCAGCTGCCGGAAGTCCCATGGGGGTCGTCAGTTTGCTCAACGGACTTTACACGTTTTTCGATGGGGTCATCGAAAAGTTTGACGTGTACAAGGTCGAGACCATCGGCGATGCGTATATGGTAAAGAAAACTCCAGCAAGTTAAACATGCATATCAGGGGTGATTATTTATATTGTTGTGGCACAGGTTTCTTCTGGTCTTCCGGTGAGAAACGGTAACCGCCATGCGGCGGAAATAGCTTCCATGTCGCTTCAGCTGATCGACGGCATTCAGAAATTCGCCATTCCGGAACGGCCTGACGCAGAACTAAAAGTCCGAATCGGCTTAAATTCAGGTACTGTACACATGTATATTTTATGACAACAAAGCAGCGTCAATAAAAAGTTAAAATAGAAGTATATTTTACGTTGCTTCACTCCAGTACATGTTGTAGGTCCGTGTGTAGCGGGAATCGTGGGATTGAAGATGCCTCGCTACTGCCTGTATGTATGGCTAATCTTTCGGATGAGATAAACATTCCGGGGACCGTATTGTAGTATTGTTCTATAAAGTGTCTGTCGATTTACTGTAGTTTCGGTGATACCGTCAATGTCGCATCCCGAATGGAGTCGACAGGAGAAGGCAAGTGAAACCTTTCCCTATTCCTTATGGTGCGCTGCCTATTGATAAGTGAATTGTGTGACGCACGTGTCTGATACAGCCATGAAGATTCAGATCACCCAGGAGACCAAGGATTTGCTGCAGAATATCGGTGGCTACCGAACCGTTGAACGTGGCTCTGTACCTATCAAGGTAGGCACCAGCGACGAAGCAAATCAAAATTGTTTTACACAAATTCAAGGAAGAGTTTTCTTTGTATTTTAAGGGCAAGGGAATGCTGACAACGTACTGGCTGCTCGGAGCAACTTAGAATGGGAGTGCTAACAGAACTAACCAACTTTTCAACCGATGCATGCCATTGGCTCTGCATAGCATGGGTCCAACTACTTTGACTTTTACAAATTGCTTTGACGGTTGCAAAATTACGTTCACTTAATGTGAACTTACTTTCAGTTTCCCTTATTCCATATACTTGTTACTATTTTATTTGTTTTAAGCCATTGTCACAATCCACCGTTTATTGCATAATCCGCTTGATGGATAAATGATTATTAAGAGATGGCTTTGATTTCGGAGGAAATCGCAAAAGAATTCGGCATGATTTTAGGTGCCGATCATTCTTTGTAGAATAGATTCCCAAGTGGTTCTGCATTAGTGTTGTTTAAATTACACTTTTGAATTAAAATAAAATATAAAATAAATTTAAATCTTGCCAATACATTAAATAAAATAACATTTAAATACATTTAATTAAAACGACCGAATTTAAATAAAAATATTATTTAAATAAAATTAAGTTTTATTTAAATAACAGAATCTATTTAAATAAAATTAAGTTTTATTTAAATAACAGAATCTATTTAAATAACATGCGTTAATTTAAATTTTTAAGCATCTTAATAATGCATAAAAATGCGGAGGATAACTAAGTGTTATCGGTGCGGAAATTTAAGACTTTGGCACATAAGGGATTCCAACGGCGCTGACAACAGCGTTTGAAATTCAGGGGGGGGTGGGTAAAAAAAACTGACGAGCTCTGACAGAGGGGGAGGTTTGGGTAAGGCCGCCTGATATCGAGCGCTGACGTAATTGTTGAACGTTCCCGTATGTCGAGCAATCCCATAGGGACGAAACGAGCTGCTGGTACAAATACAGATACAAATGTACAGGTAGGCAGACGAGCCAGACGAGCACTGAATGGAGACCGAAAAACCCTGCGGAGAAAGCAAACCGCCAAAGCCGGCGCGAAAGATAATATACTCACAAGGTAATTGGTAATATATGACTTTAGGGACCGTTATCAGAATTTATTAATTTTTAACAATTCCAACCCAAAATGACTTCGTGAATCGAGTGGCATCAGCCGAATTTTGATCAGAGGTCAGGGGGCGGAACTAGAATATTTTGGTTGTTCATTTGCCCTGCTGAGTAAGTCGATTGATTGCTTGATTGATTTACTGACTAGAGGTATCAGCGCAGACATTTCTTATGGCCTTAAACCCATGAGTGAAGGGTCATCGAGCGGGATTCGCTCGCTCACCCCGCTCCGCGCTCCATCACTCATGGGAATCTGAATCAGTGTTGCCATTCAAAACCCATCGCCAGTGGTGATTGATTAATTGTCTAAATACTTCAAACCCTCGTAACTCCGCCCCCTGACCTCGGATCAAAATTCGGCTGATGCCAATCGATTCAGAATAATGTTTTGAGTCAGAAATAATTAACATTTCTAAACTCTGAATACTTTCCCTAAACTAGGACGTAACCAGGAAATCGACCCACTCTGGACGGCAAAATTCTTTATTTTAAATACATAAAAACTGACTAGTGGTGGTATATAGGGGGCGCTGTCTATGTTACCGTCTCTGTGAACTAATCAATCGATCAGTCCGTTCAAAATCAAATAATCAATCAATACATGTTTCAGTAACATAGACAGCGCCCTCTATATACTACCACTGGTCAGTTTTTATTTATTTAGAATAGTATTTCTCGTTTTCTGCCGATTTTCTCGACGGAATCGAAGAGACCAGGCAAGAGTGCATCGGTAAGAGCAAAATTCTTTTCATTAAGAGATCCATAAATTCATACAGTGACCTCGCGCCTCTCACGCGCACGCGTGGTAGGCGATTCTTGATTAACGCACCGGCCCTACGCGCAAAATTGTGTTTTATTGCACAGTATTGTACATTTAGTGTACCTATAATACGCATCATTCCGGTGGACATGAACCGAACGAGTGCGATGCCAATGAATGGGAAGAATGAAGTAGGAGTGAAAATTCCAACAAAAAGTCAAGCGACAACCATCTCACACAAGTGGAGCCACATGCCCCGCAACAAAGGGAATATGCCGTGCTAAGGGCTGGCAATAATGGACTCCAGCCCTGGCGGAAAAATGACAGCAATTTGAGCCCTAACTGAAATCCTTTATGATTGTCGAATCGATACCACAGTGCGTTACAATTTGGCGGTTTATCTTTTTGCCCATGCCAAAATCAATTCATAACTGCATCCCAAAATTGGATACAAAAACAGCTACAATTATGAACTGAGCTGAACTTAGCTGACCAATGGTCTTGCCCAAATGCTCAATCCTTATTCACAGAATAATTTGGCATGACAAGCTGGTTTCTAGGGATGAGAAAAAAAAGGAAAAAAAATACTCGTCAGGGAATTGAACCATCGCTCTTCTTAATCATACCGCTGAGCTAAGAGGGACTCACAATAACTGAAACAACGAGGAAGATACTTTGACTACCAAAACGACTGACCAGTGGTCAATTGGCACTCTACTCGTCCTTACCAACACAACAAATATTTTCAAACTCTGTGCTTGACAAAACTATTGAAATCTAGAAAATTTTCTCCATTTCGAAACTTTTCATATTCACTCGAGAAGTCCGGATGAATTTGTTGTCCTAAATAATAATCCATTTGGTCACTTTTCTACTTCCGGGATTAAAAAGAGTTCCAATTTGCTTCGTTACGCAATACGGAACGGTATTTGAGACAGTAAGTGTAATAGTTATCGATTGGAACCGTTTTTCGGATAGTGTTTTCGGCAGGGCAGTCGCACCCATTGGAACTGCACATCCATCCCCCCCCCCCGGGGATTTTAATGACATCGAACTACCGATCACATGCTTCACGCAGGCGCACAAATTGCGCTTACTCAAAAACGCCTTTTTTTACCTCGCAAATACAGCGTCATGATTACGTATGATCAACTACGAAATAACAACGCATGTTTCTTTCGCGATAATCTTCCGTGTGGCCCTTGGGTTATTTTGCGACGTGGAAGTTGTTGCCCAAAAAATGTTTTTATTTCCCGTTGTCGCTATCACTGAAATTTTCAATTTTTTTCTGCTTCTTTTTTCGCCGACACACGCGGGTAGAGTCTCCAATGTCGATTTACCACTGAACAATGACAATTCCGTTTTGGGTTCAGCGAGGAACACAACCTTCCTGGATGTCTGTGTGATTCTGGAGGATGACTCGTACTATGTGCCCAGCTACAGCCGAGTGGCTGCCGCAGTTGACCTTGCCATCAGCAACGCCAACTCGTTCGTCCTTCCGCCGTCCATTCAGTTGCGCACCGTTGTTCGTTCGGCCGGGAATTCCTGCTCCCAATCCCTGCATGCTGTTGTCACGAGACTGTTGCGGTTAGCGCGGACCGGCGTGCAGTGTGATGCGTATGTCGGAATTGGTACGCGTAATGTGGCGCATTTCACGTTAAAAACAGCTTCATCTGTTAGGCCTCCGTCCCTACTAGGACGGAAGAACCTGAACATACAAGCTATAAGACTGAATAATATGAGAAGAATTGTACGAAGACTTTACTGGTAGAGGAGATTAGAGGTGAAAGGAAGGAACTCTCGTTAGATTACTGTAGAACACACGCTTATATAATCAGGAATAAAGAATAGTTCCTGAGCTCGCGTACTAGTTCCTGCCGACATGGCGGAACTATCTACGTAATAATAGCTGAGTGAGTACATTATAGAATGTGAGGGTAGATAGGAATGAGTTAACTAGGTAGATAGACTATACTATTAGTAAATGTTAGGTACTTGTTGAGTACCACCCAACACGTCTTTGTTTTTCTTTTTCTTTCATTTCAAAGGATGTGCCACGACGGCGGTGGCGATGTACGGAATTGCGGAAGAAGCCAACGTCCCAATTTTCGGATGTCCAGCTGCTGGTGCGGCTTCCTTTGCTTTAAATGCCACTAGTGAGGATGCGAAGTTTCCCCTGATGGTCCGGGTACCCTTTGGGTTGACGGACCTCTCCACGGCGATGGCGACCTTCTTCGCTCGCTACAACTACACCCACGTAACGATCTTCCGCGACGACTCTTACAGCTTCTTTTCCTTGACTTCCAAGTACCTCATGACATCATTTCGGACCTTGCTCAAGAATCTCTTTCGAAATTCGGTGGAGAAGCCGTTTACGGGAACGGCATTGCCGGCCGATCGGAGAGCGTCGCTGTTGTTGGAAGGGAAAGACCGATCTCGAGGTACAGCCCACAATCAGTCCTTCCCTGCCATGGTCACTTATCATGAGATGAAACGATATGAAATTACACAGCCAAGGGTCATTGACTCACAGATATGACCAAAACTAGAATTAGTGAACAAATCTGTTTTTGTCCAATAAATAATTGTTAAGTAAGGATCTTCAGTTTAGTTTCTTTTACATACTAAGGGTTGTATAGTCTCGATTTTAGTCGAAATGAGATGTTCAGTTTTTCCTACTTGAAGGTTTAATGAATAAATGTTTTGACTTAGTTTCTCATTCAGCTAAACAAAATTATAAAGACAAGAAATTGGTCACTAACCGTTTTAATTTTGTGCTTTTAATTTAGTTTTATGAAGAAGCAATCGTTTGAAAGCCAATCTAACAAATTCCAGAGCTCCAAGCAAATTCAACAACCTGAATTCCCTTCGTAAACAAATTAGGATAATTACAGTAACATTGAATGCGCACACCGCACTTGGCGAACGTATTTAAAAAGAAAATCACTATAGTCCCACTCCTTCCCCACCCTTTCACTATAGTCCCACCCTTTCTCCACCCTTTCCACTATGGTCCCACCCATCCAATTTTTTTAATTGAAATAAAATAAAATATTACTTTCAAGACGAAACCAGGATACTTGGTTATTCGTAAGATATAGTACTGATTGATGGAATGATCGACAGTCAGACTACGTGGTGAAAAAATGAAGAAAACGGATATAGACAAAGAAGGCATTGAATTGTGACCAAACCAAGTTTCAAGTCGTACAAATGAAAAAAGAATGAACTGAAATGTGTCACAGCTCTGTCGCAGATGACGGGGACCGCTCAAATGACAATGAAGCTATTTCCGACTCGGAACAGACGGGCTCCCAAGAAGCCGAGCAGCTTTACCAACCAAAGATATTGGCAGCGACAGATCTCAAGCCGTCATAATTAGATAAAATTTTCTAACCGCTGAAACAATCCTTATTTAGTCTCGTGGTGTTCGATTTTATTTGTAATAAATCAAGAATAGCCATCCGTTCCATTACTTAACTTTATTCAAATTAAAATACGAAAAGAGAAAGAAGGGTGGGACAATAGTGAAAGGGTGGGACAATAGTGTTACCCATTTAAAAAATGCGCCATGTCCGTTAAAATCTAGTTTTCACTTATTTTTTTGAAAAAAAACTAATCTCAGGATAGAGAAACTTGTTTTCCGATCTCCACGCGAAATTTTGTTTGCAGGTACTGTAGTAATGGAGTCTTGGTCACACCTATTAGGTTGTTTTTTTGTTTTGTTTTAGTGTTTGTTCTGTTGACGAGTGCTGCCACGGTCCGCAAATTCATGGTGAGTAAATGAAGTTCAGCTGTAGCATGAGGAATCGTGTCTGCAGTCAGGGGTGCGTTTAGCCTGTCAGCGGGCGCCTACTGCTGCCTATCACCTTAATGGGCGCATAGGCCACGCCCCATAATTTTCTGGTTTACTTTTGTTTCGAATAGACAAACAGATTCCGGATAGAAAATATTTGAAAGGTTAAAGCATAAACAATTTAGGTGCGGGAGCTAGAATAATGTTGAGATCAAGGCTTTAAACAGATCGAGGCTAAAAGAGTCCTGGAAAATCTCTTAAACTTCAAGAACACTGTATCTGCTTTAACCCCTCGAGGGGGGAGGGGGAGGGGAGGGGGAGTTGTAGCCTAAGCCCGGTCGGCTTAGACTAAGAGGCTTAACGCGTCTCTGTCTGCAGTTTAGTCTTGCAAAATTTCAAGATAAAACATTTCAGGTGACCGCTCGCGAACTGGGCTTAACACAGGGCGAATTCGTAAGTTTCCTTGTTTCTTTGTAAGTGACCTTTAGAGCTACATTAGTCCCATATTTGGGCCACTTTCTGCTTCGTTTAGGTGTTCATTGCGGTTGAGCTATACGAACTGAAATATTGGGGACGGATCTCGTACAGTCAAAGCGACAATGATGACAACGTACCGACATTTTCATCCTGTTCAGATTAGTGCTGTTCAATGAAACTTAAACTCTTTAATAAAATCGAAAATGGAATTATTAGGAATAAATATGTTTCTTCGATTTAAAATCATGTCTCAAGGTTGATCGTTTTAGCATTTATCGAAACATACTGTAGATTATGGAATTGTATTTAAATATAATTATAATTAAAATGAATTAGTTTAATTTCATAAATTTAAATGCTATTGCTTTAGCACAAGAACAAAAATTTAAGTTTGTTGAAACTTAAAAACGAATTTTATTCAAGACTAAGTCTTTCTGCGTCAATTTGTTTTGTTAATACGTTTTTTGACTCAATTATCGATCATGTTCACGTCACAGAATGCCCGGGACGCCTTCCAAAGCTTAATAATATTTTCCCTGACCAACAACGCTGACAGTACGGCACTCGAGGATAATTTGGTCGCCACGATCAAGAAACTCTCCAAGGAACGCTACAATTACACATTCAAAGCCCTGGAAATTGTAAGAGCACGAAAATCTCCCTCATTTTCCATGGAGCCTGGTCGTTCCATCAAGCCTGATTGTTCAGCACGTACGTTGTCGTTATTTTTCATCACGAAAGCCCGATCCGGTTGTGCTGAGCTTTTACGAAAGCATCATGATTTACGCCCAAGAGGTCTCTTCAATGACCGACGAAGGTCTGGACATAATGAACGGCTCCATGATGACTCAGCGGATATTCGGTACCACCTACGTCGGCATAACCGGTTCCTTGATCATTGGTCCGAGCGGTCAACGGGCTCGATCGATGGTCATCAAGAATTTCGATCCGGACACCGGCCAGTTCAAGGTCTGCAAGTGGAGAACGGACGATTCGTCCCAGTCTTGCCTAAATAAAGGTTTTGAGTTTAATTAAGATCTCAAATACATAAATAAGTTTTAAATTGCTCACCGCAGAGTGTGTGTTACCGTAATCTCCCGTTATCTCAAGAAACACTTTTGCCCTACCAGTTAATTGGATCCACCCCGGATGTTATCTGCTCATCACTGTTTGCTATTGTTCACCTACAATCAATCAATCAATTTATCCGATGTGTGTGTCACGAAATTCCGCTTCATCAATCAATCAATCACTGCCAAGTTCCTCTTAAATTTCAACCAATCACGACACAGTGAATCCAACTGAAAACAGTCACCGATGACTGGAGGGGGTGGAGCTTAACTGTCTCTTGAGACTGGAAGATTTCGTTAGGCTTTGGTTAACAACTCATCCATTTATTATTCATTAATTATATAAAAATTGGTTTGCCGATCTATTCTGTCGCCTTGTCTTTCGTCGATTTACATAATATAGTGTCTTATTTAATCCTTATGTAATCTATGATTGAAATTATGTTTGTTGAACTATTTAAACAGAAATCTTAGTAGTCTTGCGGGAAGATCTTTAGTTTTTTTATTTTCGTTTGTCACTCTAATAAACTCTCATTATCTACTTTGTTTGTCAACCTAGAATTCTACCGATCGTTGCCCAGAAGTCTTGATTTGTTTTCGTTTTCTTTGATTCATTCGGTTTTTCACCCGTTTTCGGTTTCCACTGTGCCGAATTATCGTCTTAATTTTCAAATAAACTTTCCAAATGAGCACAGTCTATTTCTTTTTGTTTTACGACCAGATTTCAGCCTGTTTTTGCTTTGAGAAATGAAAAGCTTTGTAATATGTGTAGGCTTGCGGTTCACGATACGTCAAATCAAAATTTTGCAAGTAACCTGCAAGTCGCTGTGTGTTATATTAGCTTGAATTTTATCGGTTGAAAACAAAATTATTTAAAACTAAGTGCCGCTTGTTGGGGTGCTTTAAATACTATACGATATATATATTTATTCGAACTACACCAATGTGGAACGCCTTGCC